>JAMYWD010001337.1:0-25000 GCA_028583415.1 Protea cynaroides
CCAAAATCGATTTTTTTCTTGTAATTGTTAAATCTCTTGCTTGTTTGATGATTGTTTGGTTTCCATATGTTGTTAGATTGTTACGTAAGTCCTCCTTCCCAGATTTTGGGTGAGTTTGAGGCTTTTGCTTCAATTACTGTCGTTATGCTACCGAAATTTTAGAAATTCTAACCAATTTCTCATGTGTTTTGTTTTTGTTTTGTAGTTCACCATGTCTGAACCTCGTGGTGTTGGTAAACATGCATTCTCTCCTGGCATGAACCATCCGTGCCCATCGGTTCCACCGTTTCATGAGCGGTGGTTTCGTTCTGCGGCGGCGCAAGCCCGTTTTCCCTGGCTCGAAGAGAAGAATATAGAATCTAGGCAACGTGTAAACCTGGAGCAGCTACAACGATTTGGTGTTGAAGCAGCCTTTGGTGCACCCGAGTGGTTACCCGTTATTACTTACACAGTGACTACCCGTCCCAACCTAGTCAAGCATTTCTACGCTAACCTGGAGGTCGAAGGGAATGTTAACGACTTCAGCCGTGGTAGGGACCTCTGCCTAACCAGCTTTGTCAAAGGTGTTCCCATATCCTTCGATACTCACTAGCTCGCTAATCTTTTGGGGATTCCAAATGATGGTGACTTGGTTTACTGTGCCCCCAAGATTAAGGGCTTCTTTACTGATGATCTACGCTAGGTGGTTTCAGAGCAGATCCTTAACCCCAAGGGCGCCCATGAAAGTTACCAATTTGAGACCTGTTCCTTGGGTATATTGCCGCATCATCCAGCATGACATTGTTCCTCAGAGTGGCCACTACAGTGAGTTATCTTAGCTCACCCAGTACCTGACTTACTGTGTCTGCACTAAGGAGTGAGTCTGTCTTCTTTACATTATCATCAGGACCATGCATCAGGCTACCATGCCCAATCAGATAAGCAACCTTCCTTATGGCCAGCTTATCACTACACTCCTACAACGCATTTGAGTAGACATGAGGGGTGAGATTGCGGTTGAGGACACCATGACCTCAGACATTGACTGGGATGCCATTGTCCGGATGCGGATGGACAGTCTTCCTATAAGACCCGTATCGAACTAACCGGTCTTACCACCTTGTATCAGGTTTTCCTATCATGGTCAGGCCAAGCGGACCAAGTGCGTGAAGAAACCACAAGACCAGGTATGAAATCGAACCCAAAAATAGTCAGTTATGAGTGTGTGGTCGCATACCTAAATAGGTGTGGTCGATCACACCTCAGATTAAAGCGACCACAGAGAATTAGGTTGTGTGGTCGCATGTTTTAGACTGATGTGGTCGACGGGTTCTGCGACCACACGAACCCAGTCAGAAACCGTGATTAAGAAACCTTCCTAATCCAAAGGGGGTTCTTTCCTAAACTAAGTAGGGCTTATTATGGAGGGTTTTCCTCTATAAATAGGACGTCCCTTAGCCTCTTTTATCCTTTTAAAACTCTAACTAAAAGTGAGAGAAAGAGAAGAGGAGGAAGAGAAGGAGAATTGAAGAGGAAGACTAAAAGGAGGAAAATTCAAAGAAAACTCTGAATCTTCAACAAGCTTAAGGTATGAAAATATTCCCCATGTCAATTGAATGCCTAGAATAGTTCATGAAGGAGATAGGGATTTAAGTGAGACCCCAATCATCAATCCATGGATAAATTCCAAGAGAATCCATGGAAGGAATTTATGTGGATGAAGGATTATGTAAAAATATTAGTTCTGAGGCATAAAACAATCATAGGAAGGACCATGATGATAAGCCAAGGAATCCAAACATGAAGGAATGGAGTTGAGAGTGAAAAATTCGACCATCACATGTGTGGTCGCATGATATGCAACCACATGAGACACACATATTCAACCACACACCCTCGAGAAGTCCAGGAAGGGTGTAGTCGCATGATATGCGACCACACCTTGCGACCACATACCCTCGGGAAGTTCCAGGGAGGGTGTGGTCGCATGTGCGGTCGCAGGATATGCGACCACACCTTGCGACCACACACCCTGTGGTCGCAGAAACTGAAACCACAGGTGCTGCCACACCTGCGACCCCTCAGTTTTTGTTAGTCTAAATTACAAGAAATAAATTCTAATTTAAAATCTATAAATTTGTTAGGTTTTCAAGTAGTTTAAAAGTGATTTACAAAGCTTGAACGAGGATCTACTATCGACCAAAGGTGAGGGAACAAGACCTAAATTAATTGGTTAATAATAAACTATTTTTATTTATTGAGTCCAATGCCATGAATGATTCTATGCTTGTATGCTTGTAATGTGCATTTCACATGTCATCCAATAATCTTGTTATTACTGCTCATGCATATTTAATTCTATTTATTTATAACATGATGTTGATAATGATGCTAGGAATAGGCATGTGATTGTATGTGTGTGGTTAGTGTACTTGATGTGAGTGGGGCATCAGGGGGAGGACGTGACACTGTGGTTTATCCTGATCATCAGACTCTAGCTCTATCTCTACTCAAGTCTTCTCCACTAACATCGTCGTATCGCCATTACCTTAGCAGAACTATTACGTCGTAGGGCATTAGGGGAGGTGGTCTCAGACCGTGTACTCTCTGACTTTGTCGGGGGGCCTTAGCTCTATCTCTATGGACATATTGAGGGATGCTAGGGTGAGGCCTTAGATACACTGTTTGACATTAGGATTGGTTAGTTGCGAGCCCAGTTTGTAAGCCCTCGCCAATAGGAGCTTACGTGTTGGCATGGGTAGGGCATCAGGGGAAGTGTCATGTGGTGTTTGATCCAGGCACTTTAACTCTATCTCTATTCCATGATGGGTGCATGTGGGACAGCAATGGTGTTTGATCCATTGGGCGGCTTCACACACTCATGTATAGAGGTGCAGCGGCCACCTATCCTTTCTATTGCACATTGCAAACTTATGAACCAGATTAAAGATATGAATTGAATGCATGCATATGTTTGTTGCATTGTTTTGTTTGCTCACTGAGCCATGATGTGTACTCACCCTTTTGACGTCGAATATTTTTAGTTGATGATGCAGGTCCTACCATGGAAGATTATATGAATGCACCGATGTACGGACATATTGCTACGATGGACATGGAAGTTATGGTAGAGTCGCATGATTCGTCGTGGCAGTGCAACTCATGTGTTTTCGATTAGATTTAGTTATTGGATCATTCCAAACATGTAATTGATTAATTTATTTTATTTTATGTCTTTAGTCATTTGGAGATAATTGGATAATTTATTTATGTCATCACTATTAGATACTCAGTTCATTGATATTAAAGACTTCCGCTATTGTTTATTTACTCTGATTGTGGTTGTGGATGTATCTGGTTTAATCAAATGGACATGGCTTATTTGAGATCCTGGTTGAACCGTTGGATCATAGATGGTTCATCACATCATTCTGGTTGGTTCAGAATTGGGGTGTGACACTGTCGATCAGTGATGAGGAGCTAGAGGCTCGTCCTCATCCGCTTAGGAGGGTAGCAACAGTGACAGCAGCAGCCAATGCGGCTCATGCAGAAGAGGCAGGGGATGATGGTAATGATGGTCAGATGGAGGACATTCCAGCACCGGCACCGCAGCCCATACATGTAGTGGGACCATCCCAACCTCCTCCCAATACCGTGATGGGTATGTTTATGGAGATTCGGGATGCCCAGCGTGAGATGAACCTTGACCTAGGGTGCCTTTCTCGCAGCCTCAGAGTCATGCAGGAGCAGGTACACTAGCTCAGGGTAGCATATGGGCGTGTTATGACATCCTTGACCCTATTCCTCCTATGCCCCCAACCCCATGATAGATCACTTTATTTTTCTCTCCTATTAATACCTTGACTTTTATAACAGGGTAACTATCCGGTTTGTGGACTGTACCCTGTAACACCATTAACTTTTTACTCTTTGGATATTTTATGTTTATAAAAATTTCTTCTTACTTGTCATGGTAATTTATGATCATTCTGCTTGTCACTATGGTTTCCTCAGTAGAGCATGTCTATTTATTAATTCCACCTTTAGTATAATACATTATGTTCTTTAGTATTTAGTCTCAGGCATCAAACAAGTGCTTAGGGTGTGTTTTTATTAAAGTTTTTTAATTTTTCCTATCTCAATTCATCGACTCAGTCAAGTGCATGTATGGTCTGTTGGACAGAGCCTAAGTGCTCTAATACCAAGTTGTCACACCCCAATTCTGACTGAACCAGAAGTGTGAGTGAACCATCACTGAACCAACGGTTTACACCAAGATCTCAATAAGACTGTGTCCACTCATACAAAACATTCCACTTAACCATAATCAGAATATAATTAAATATAATGGAAGTCTTAAATTAAATGAACTGAGTACTGCTATTGATAAATAAATTATCTAATTATTCAAAAATACCAAAACGTAAATAAATATCTTTACATCTTAATTACAAATCCAATTGAAAATAAATAAAGAAACAAAACCAACATCCTAGAGGTACACGCAGAAAGGGCACTCGCATGAAGCATCATGCTCGTCCTCCCCTGCTTGCACTTCTAAAGCAGCAACTCCTCCATATACTGGACCGTCCATATAGTCCTCCATAGTATAACTAGCATCAACATTTGAAAACATGTATATATACAAGGGTGAGCTCACCACTTAGCTCAGTAAGACAATCTGACAATGCAATAAACATATGCATGAGTAATATTCACATTATGGTCTAGTTTTAAGTTTGCAATGTGCTATAAAAATGATTGGGGCCACCGCACCTTTATACCCGAGAGTGTGAAGCCTCCCAATGTATCAAACACCATTGTCGTTCCATATGCAGACACCATGGAATAGAGATAGAGCTAAAGCGTCCGGATCAAACTCCGCCAATACTTTCCTTGATCCCCTATGTAAGACCCGTGTCAATCTAACCCGGTCTTACCACCTTGAACTAGGTTTACCCATCATGGTCGAGTCAAATGGACCAAGGGCGTGAAGGAGATCGAGATCACAAGTATCAAATCGACCCAAAAACACTTAATTTAAGGGGAGGGTCGCATACCCAGCCAAGGAGGGTCAGACCCCCCAAAACAGAAAGTCAGACCCTCAGTTTTGAAGGGAGAGTCAGACAACTTAGAGAACCTAGGGTCGACGGGATCATCGACCCTCCCATCGACCCTCAGTTGCCGTCGAAACTAAAATTAGAAAATTTCCTAATTTTTTATTTGGATTCTTTCCTAATCCCAAAGGGACTTATTTTAGGATGTTCCTACTCTATTTAAAGGACGTCCCTGAGCCTCTTTCACTCCTTTCATAACCCTAATTGAATTGAGAGAAAGAGAAGAAAAGGAAAAGAAGAAGAAGAAAAAGCAAGGAAGAGAATTTAGCCAAAAGAGAAGAGTTGTAGAGAAGGAGTATTCTTCTCAGGTATGGATATAAATTCCATGAGTTTATATAGACCTTAGGATAGATATTGATGAAAGTGTGATCTCGGAGAAACCCAAACCATCAACCCATGGTTAGGTATTCATGGAAAACCATAGGAGAATGCATGAAAGCTATTTATGTGGATGATTCATGGTTCCAGACCATAGAATGAATGTTGAATGAAATGTAGGAGCAAGCCATAGGATCCCAAGCATGAAGAATGGACTAAAAAGAGGAAAATTGACCAAAGTACACCGAGGGTCGATGATCATCCGACCCTAGGTGATCCTGAGTATCGACCCTCAGTGTTCGGGAAGTTCAGATTTTGGGGAGGGTCGCACCTAGGGTCGATCAGGACTCCGACCCTACCTCCGACCCTCAGTTAACAGAATGGTTTTAAATTCAGAATTAATTTTAATTAAATTCTATCAACTTTGTTAGGTCTTCTAGCAATACAATAACAATATAAAGGTGATTATAAAGCTTGGAAAAGTATCTATTAGCAAGCTAAGGTGAGGAAACGGAACTCTAAACTAATTGGTTAATAACAAACTGTTTTCTCTTTTCTTGAGTCCAATGCCATGCTTGATTCTATGCGAATATGTTTATAATGCGCATACAACATGTCATCCAATATTTCTATTATTTGTTCATGCATATTTACTTTATTGTTTATAACATGATGATGATGATGATAGGAATAGGCATGTGATTGTATGTGTGTGGTTGGTGTAGTTGATGCGAGCGAGTATCAGGGGAGGTGTAACCTTTGGTGGGTCTCAGCACTTTAGCTCTATCTCTAACTCAAGTCTTGTGCATTAGCATCGTCGTATCACCATTACTTTAGCAGAACTATTATGTCGTAGAGTATCAGGGGAGGTGGTTTCGATCCTTGTAGTCTCTGACTCTACCGGGGGGCCTTAGCTCTATCTCTATGGACATTCTGAGGGATGCTGGGGTGAGGCCTTGGATACACTATTTGGCATTAGGATTGATTAGTTGCGAGCCCAGTTTGCAAGCCCTCACCAACAGGGGCTTACGTGTTGGTATGGCACTATATAGCAATAAACGTTAACCTTTGTTATATAATGTTCATGATTAGGGTGGATGGGGACGACGATAAATGTTAACCTTCGGGCGAACTTCCACACCCTGTGTATAGAGGCGGGGTCAATAAACGTTAACCTTTAACCACCCAACCTTTCTATTGCGCATTGCAAACTATAAACCAGACCAAAGATATGAATTGATTGCATGCATATGTAATGTTGCATTGTTTTGTTTGTTCACTGAGCCATGATGTGTGCTCACCCCTCGACATCGAATATTTTTAGTTGATGATGCAGGTTATACCGTTGAAGATTATGTAAACGCTCCAGCGTACGGAACATAGCAGCGATGGAGGTTGAAGCTGAAGTGGATACACATGACTCCTTTTGCGAGTGCAACTCATATGTATTCGATTAGATATTTTTCTTAGGTTTCTTTACTTGGATTTGTTATGGACATGTATTTGTTATTTACTTATGTCTCAGTTGATACAGAATAACTTTCTATTTAAATATTAATATCACAGTAGATTCTCAGTTCATTTTATTATAAGACTTTCGCTATTGTGTATTTACTCTGATTATGATTATGGATGCATGGGGTTCAGATAACATGGATATAGCCTACTCGAGATCCTGGTTGAACCGTTGGTTTATTAACGGTTCATCACACCATTCTGAATAGTGTGGAATTGGGGTGTGACAACTTGGTATCAGAGCATCTCAGGCCTTGTCCGCTGAACTAACATACATTCAAGACAATTGTGAACTGAGATAGGATAAAAGTAAAAACAGTAATATTAACACATTATAAGCACAAGTGATGGTTGAGACCAAATTTAAAAAGAGAATAATGCATCTATTAAAGGGGAAACAATTTTACATTCAATGAGAGAGAAACAAACGTATATACATAACTAAAGCAGAGTACAGTCCACAACTCGGACAGTTACTCTGTAGTACAAAGAAAAATAAATACAATCAAGAAGCTGGAGGTGAAGGAGGAGGCGGCGCCTCACGGTCTCTGTCATAGTCCTCGGCATAGTCTCTAGTCAACCAGGCTATCTGAGTCTGGGTCATCTGTAGACTAGTAGTAAGATTGGCTACCCTCCTATCAGTCGCACGCTGAACCTCTATGAGCTCTCCCATCTACGTGTCTGATATGCACTGGGCGGCTAGTAGCTCATTCACTCTCACACGCTGAGCGTCTAGTAACTCCTCCATCCTCAGATCAGATCTACGCTGAGCCTCCCTGATCTCCTGCAACATCTCCATCAGGTCAGAAGGTGGGCGTGAAGGACCGGCCGCATGAGAAGGACCAGTTTCAGGTGTGGGATCCGCCGTAGAAGAAGTACCAACTCCAGCCGCATGCGTAGGTGAAGGTGGTGGTAACGAGTCGACATCCATATACATACGGTCGTCATCATCGACAGGATCCACATGAGCTCTAGCAGCGGCAGCAGCGGCCTCAGTGTCAGCCATCTCAATGCGAGTGTGAGGGCGTACCATCTCGTTCCTCTCCTCATCACTGACTTGGGCATCCCGCAGGCCCATTTTGCAGATAGCCTCCCAATCTAGAGGCGACGAGAAGGTTTTCTCCTGAATCTTCTCATCCACCAAATCAACCCCCAAGCGGGTCAGCAGAACAGTAATCATACGTCCATAGGGTAGATTACCCCTATGACCGGACAAGGTAGCACTAATCATGGTCCGCATGATGATGTAGGGAAGGCAGACTGGCTGTCTAGTGCAGATACTATATATCAAAAACTGGGTCAGCTGAGAAATCCTCTCGTAATGGCCACTCTGCGGAATCAGATTATGCTGGATAATCTTGCAGAAGACCCGTGGAGCTGGACGCATGTAACAAGCTCTCATCTGCCAACGATCAGGTCGTAGCAGTTGACTATCGATCTCTGCCCTCATCTCCATGGAAACAAACTGGGGCTCTCCAGGCGCACAGTACACCATAGGGCCATCATAAGGAATGCCCAGTAGGTCGGCCAGTTGCTGATAGTCAAATGAGATATTCACCCCTTTGACGTAGCTGGTGATGCGCAACTCTTGACCCCTCTCGACATCAATGTAATTCCCCACCACCTAGAGGTTACAATAAAACTGCCGCACTAAATCCGGGCAGGTGCAAGCGTCGTAAGTGATGACAGGGAGCCACCCCATATCACCGAATGCTCTCTCTACGTTGAATAAGGCTAGCTCAGCCAAGTTCACCATACGACCACCCTCTACTTTCTTACGAGCATAGTCGGCATACTGTGCCTTGACTTCGTTGGAGCGGAAGCGAAACGGATCACGAACTCTGGGTACCTTAGTACGAGTCATGGTATCTGCAAAGAAAATCAGATAATGAGCCAGTAGGATAAAAATCCAAAATTTGACATCATAACAACGTAAGTTGGCCAAAAGCCTCACTTTTCACCCATACACATGGGCATGAGGACTTACGTAGGTTCCAACATATCCTACAACACTCACATAGTAGGAATTTGGAACTAATGAAGTCCAATTTGAAGGAATTTCAAGAAATTGAAAATTTTCGACAAATTAGGGCAAAAAGAGCAAAAATCCAAGTTTCTCGATAACCAACCGATGAAACTCGAAAATTTTTTAGGGCTTTCATTCCTCGAGACACCAATAACAAAAGCCCCCAATAAAAATCAAATTTTTACGGTTGAAAAAAGTTTAATTTGAAAAATAAAAGTTAAATGGACAAAAACCTAAAATAGAAAACCTAAAAATAAGGGAAAATGGGAGAACATACCTGTAGGGATGATGTGGATGTCAAAACCCGGACTCAAACTGACCAAAAATAGTGGAGTGGCACTGTAGCAACTCAGAAGGGAGAGACGAGTCGAAACGGGAGGGAAATAACAAAAAAATGACACAAAATCGGATCTTAAAAGTCTGATTTTTGGTCTGAGGGTCGGACAATTCGACCCTCCCATCGACCCTCGGATCGACCCTCCCATCGACCCTCGGCTCTCGAAAATCTGACAGAAAACTAAGGGTCGGATACTGAGGGTCGGATACCCATCGACCCTCGCATCGACCCTCAGCTCTCGGGAAGAACAGGTCATTCCCAGGGTCTGATACTAAGGGTCGGACATACCATCGACCCTCACCATCGACCCTGCATAGGAAAGATAGTAAATTTGTTATAAAATGAGTCAAAATTTGAAATTTTACATCGGTTAGCGTGCCTACATGAAGTATAAATGACTTTCTCACCTTTTTGATGATTTTCAGGCACCACCAATCTCAGAAGAAAATATGTCTGGACGTAGAGTAACCAGGCAGAGTCGAAATGCAGTTCCACCACCACCACCTGTGGAGGAGACCAGTCAGGAAAATATATACGAACAAGGAAATCCTGATCAGGCAAACCCTACAAATTTGCCACCTCCACCACCTGAGTTAGCAACCGTGGTGATGAATTTGGCACAACAACTACAACAGATGCAACATGCGCAGGCTCAAATGCAAGTTGCAATGGGAATCATGTTCCAAGCTGCTCATGCTACACCCATGCAGCCGGGACAAGCCAGTGCAGCACCGGTGGGTAACCACCCAGCACCTCAAACACCTCAATAACCTGCTGCACAGATTCCAGTACCAGGTCTGGAAGCAGCTCAGGTTAATTATCAGTATCCACCACCTATGTTTGGGGCATACCCCCAAAATCAGTTGGATCACTCTCGACTGGTTGAGAGATTATTGAAGATGAAGCCCAAGGAGTTTAATGGCAAACCGTCTGATCCTTTATGGCCAGCACACTGGATAGACGAGATGGAGAGAAATTTTCTTATGATGACTATCACCGAAGAAGAGAAGTACTATGTGCCACCTTCATGCTAAAGGGTGACGCACATCATTGGTGGAAATCTGCTAGAGCTTACTTATTGACCAAGCACGCCCTATTGACTTGGGCTATATATAAAGAAGCTTTCTTTGAGAAGTATTTTCCATGAAGCTTCAGAGATTCTATGGAGAAGGAGTTCTTGAGTTTATATCAGGGACAGATGTCAGTGGATGCATATCAACAGCGTTATGAAGAGCTGTTTTTCTTTGCACCACTTAGTATGCAGGAAGAAGACACAAAAACCCGTAGGTTTGTTACGGGACTGAGAGGAAGCATCAGAGAGCACGTTCTGGGCTTAGAAAAGAAGGTATACAATGAAGCTGTCCAAATCGCTCGAGTTATAGAATCGAGCCAGAAGGAGAGTTATTTCACACAGAACAGAGGTATAAAAAGACCAGCTGAAAGTAATTACAACGGAGGGAACAACAAGACATTTAAACCCATCCGTGCTCAAGGCTTTACTGCTGCAACCAGGACTACTCCAGTAGCTCAACATCAGTCAAAGCCAAATTCTGAAAGCCCGAAGTGTTATAACTGCAACCAACCAGGACATATGTCAAGGGAGTGCCCTCAGCCCAAGAAGCAGTTACATCAGGGACGGGTATATGCTGTTACATCCGAGGATGCTGCCGCATCACCCGATGTGGTCACAGGTATGACTGAAACCTTTTAAAGTTGTAATTACATTGTATGAGCATGTAGACTAAGTAAAATAAATCACAGGTATCGTACCTATAAATGGCGTACCCGCCAGAGTACTCTTTGATTCAGGAGCTACTCATTCCTTTATATCGGTGTCATTCGAAAAGAAGCTAAATTTACCCTTCAAAACATTAGACTACAGTTTACTTGTACGGTCACCGATGGGGTTAGAAGTGGAATTAGAGAAAGGTTATGGACCATGTCCAGTTCTCATTGGCGAGAAAACCTTAGATGCAACCTTGATACAACTTGAGATGGCAGACTTTGACGTCATCTTGGGAATGGACTGGTTAGCTCGGCATTCTGCAAACCTATTATGCGCCGAAAAGAAGCTAACATTTAAAGACAAAGAAGGAGCAGAATTCAGTTTTGCGGGAACCAAACTTCCCCGTAGACGCAAGCTCATACTCTCAACACTAAAGGCTAAGAAGTGCCTTGAGAAGGGGGCAATCGGGTATCTAGTATCAGTGGTCGACCTAACCAAGGATGCACCACGAATGGAAGATATTGATGTCGTGCGGGACTACCCTGACGTATTTCCAGAGGAACTACCAGGATTACCACCCGACCGAGCCACAGAGTTTGTGATAGATCTTGTACCTGGAGCCGCACCAGTATCAAAAGCACCTTACAGAATGGCTCCTACTGAACTGAAAGAACTGAAAGTGCAACTACAGGAACTGCTGGACAAGGGTTATATTCGACCCAGTATATCACCATGGGGAGCACCGGTATTATTCGTAAAGAAGAAGGACGGTAGCGTTCGATTATGCATCGACTATCGGGAGTTGAATAAACTGACAATCAAGAATCGATATCCACTACCTCGGATCGATGACTTGTTCGATCAGTTGCAAGGAGCAAAGGTATTTTCTAAGATCGATCTTCGATCAGGCTATCATCAATTGAAGATTAAAGAGGGTGATATTCCTAAGACAGCTTTTAGGACCAGATATGGACATTATGAGTTCTTGGTCATGTCTTTTGGATTAACAAACGCACCAGCAACTTTTATGGAACTTATGAACCGGGTCTTCCACGATATGTTGGATACGTCGGTTATAGTATTTATTGATGATATATTGGTATACTCCAAGGACGAAGAAACCCATATCAAGAACCTAAACGCCGCCCTACAGCGTTTAAGGAAAGAGAAGTTATATGCCAATTTTTCAAAGTGTGAGTTTTGGCTAAGTGAAGTCGCCTTCTTAGGCCATGTAGTATCCGCTGAAGGAATCAAAGTAGACCCCAGCAAGATCGAGGCTATTGTAAAGTGGGAAGCACCAAAGAGCATTTCAGAAATTAGAAGTTTTCTGGGTCTAGCTGGTTATTATCGGAGATTCGTGGAAGACTATTCCTGGATTGCCGTACCTCTCACCAGTCTAACTAAGAAAGGTGAAAAGTTTGTGTGGACGGATAAATGTGAGAAGAGTTTTCAGACATTGAAGACCAGATTGATATCCGCCCCGATTTTGACTATTCCTATTCCAGGACAGACATTTACCTTATACACTGATGCGTCGGGACTGGGATTAGGATGTGTGCTTATGCAAGGAGAGCAAGTAATTGCTTATGCCTCGAGACAGTTGAAGACACATGAGAAAAATTACCCCACTCATGATTTGGAGTTAGCGGCAGTAGTACATGCTGTCAAGATATGGAGACATTACCTATACGGAGAGAAATTTCAGATTAAGTCGGACCATAAAAGTCTTACTTATTTATTTAATCAGAAGGAGTTGAATATGAGACAAAGTAGATGGCTGGAACTATTGAAAGACTATGATTGTGATATCCAGTATCATCCAGGAAAAGCGAACGTAGTAGCGGATGCGTTAAGCAGAAAGGCAATGATAAAATCGCAAGGAGAGGTTAGCACAACTGCAGCAATGTGTACTACCAGAATGGTATTCAATCACGGCAACGAGCAGTATGTGATAGATACAACGGATGGATCAGCCAACCAAGGGTTCATTCATCGGTTTTCAAATATGTTCGCTGCTTTGAAGATTATACCGGATATAATGGATGAAGTGAAGACAGCTATTAAATCAGATCCTTATCTGAGAACAGTACAAGAAGATATCGAGAAAGGTAGGACTAATCCTGAGTTCACCTTGGACGAAGAGAAAGTATTGAAATACAAAGGAAGAATATGTGTACCTGAAACAGAAAGTATGGACATTAGACACCGACTGATGAAAGAAGCCCATACCACCATCTATTCGATACATCCTGGAAGTACAAAAATGTATCATGATCTAAAGAAACTATATTGATGGAGGGGAATGAAAGCAGATGTAGCCAAGTTCGTGTCTCAATGCCTAAATTGTCAAAAAGTAAAGGCTGAACGACAAAGACCCGCAGGACTGTTACAGCCGTTACCGGAACCAGCATGGAAATGGGACTGCATCACTATGGACTTCGTCACGGGGTTACCACTGACTCCTCGAGTAGTTGACGTAGTTTGGGTGAATGTGGACCGTCTGACAAAAACAGCTCGCTTCATACCTATACGACCTCAGTATACACTGGAAAGGTTAGCAAAGCTGTATGTGGATAATATTGTTCGATTACATGGTGTTCCAGAAAGCATTGTGTCTGATAGAGATCCACGATTTACTTCCAAGTTTTGGGAAGGATTGCAAAAGGCTATGGGTACAACGTTGAAGTTCAAGATCGCATTCCACCCACGCAGCACGGACGGTCGGAGCGTACAATCCAGATTCTAGAAGATATGCTACGAGCATGTGTAATTGATTTCAAAGGATCATGGGATGAAAAGTTACCATTGATCGAGTTCGCTTATAACAATAGCTATCACGCTACTATACAGATGTCACCTTATGAAGCACTATACGGCAGGAAGTGTCGAACTCCTTTGTTTTGGAATGAAGTTGGAGAACGTAGTATTGTTGGACCGGAATTTGTTGAAGAGACTTGCCGAGTGGTCGACATTATCAAGGAAAGAGTGAGAACGGCTCAGAACCGTCAGAAGCAATATGCAGATACTCGACGCAGAGATCTGGAGTTCGTTGTAGGTGATAATGTATTTTTGAAGGTATCGCCTATGCGAGGATTGAAAAGGTTCGGACAAAAGGGGAAACTAAGTCCAAGATATGTCGGGCCGTATGAAATTCTAGCTAAGCGTGGGAAAGTGGCTTATCAGTTAGCACTACCACCATCTATGTCAAGTGTGCATGACGTATTTCACATTTCCCTATTGAAGAAGTATGTCAAGGATCCAACGCATGTTTTGACAGTAGATTTGCCAGGATTGACTGATGATTTGACATTTGAAGTAACACCAACAGAAATCACCAGCCGAAAGGTTCAACGTCTACGCAACCGAGATATCTATTATGTTAAGGTCACATGGAAAAGTAGAGACATGGAAGAAATTACATGGGAAGAAGAAAATGCTATGCGGAAGCAATACCCTTACTTATTTGATTCAGAAGGTACGTACAATTTCGAGGATGAAATTTTTATAAGTAGGGGGGAGTTGTAAGACCCGTGTCAATCTAACCTAGTCTTACCACCTTGAACCAGGTTTCCCCATCATGGTCGAGTCAAATGGACCAAGGGCGTGAAGGAGATCGAGATCCCAGGTATCAAATCGACCCAAAAACACTTAATTTAAGGGGAGGGTCGCATACCCAGCCAAGGAAGGTCGGACCCCCAAAACAGAAAGTCAGACCCTCAGTTTTGAAGGGAGGGTCGGACAACTTAGAGAACCTAGGGTCAACGGGATCATCGACCCTCCCATCGACCCTCAGTTGCCGTCGAAACTAAAATTAGGAAATTTCCTAATTTTTGATTTGGATTCTTTCCTAATCCCAAAGGGACTTATTTTAGGATGTTCCTACTCTATTTAAAGGACATCCCTAAGCCTCTTTCACTCCTTTCACAACCCTAATTGAATTGAGAGAAAGAGAAGAGAAGGAAAAGAAGAAGAAGAAAAAGCAAGGAAGAGAATTTAGCCAAAAGAGAAGAGTTGCAGAGAAGGAGTATTCTTCTCAGGTATGGATACAAATTCCATGAGTTTCTACAGACCTTAGGATAGATATTTATGAGAGTGTGATCTCGGAGAAACCCAAACCATTAACCCATGGTTAGGTTTTCATGGAAAACCATAGGAAAATGCATGAAAGCTATTTAGGTGGATGATTCATGGTTCCAGACCAAAGAATGAATGTTGAATGGAATGTAGGAGCAAGCCATAGGATCCTAAGCATGAAGAATGGACTAAAAAGAGGAAAATTGACCAAAGTACACCGAGGGTCGATGACCATCCGACCCTAGGTGATCTTGAGTATCGACCCTTAGTGTTCGGGAAGTTCAGATTATGGGGAGGGTCGCACCCAGGGTCGATCAGGACTCCGACCCTACCTCCGACCCTCAGTTAACAGAATGATTTTAAATTCAGAATTTATTTCTAATTAAATTCTATCAACTTTGTTAGGTCTTCTAGCAATACAATAACAATATAAAGGTGATTATAAAGCATGAAAAAGTATCTATTAGCAAGCTAAGGTGAGGAAACAGAACTCTAAACTAATTGGTTAATAACAAACTATTTTCTCTTTTTGAGTCCAATGCCATGCTTGATTCTATGCAAATATGTTTGTAATGTGCATACAACATGTCATCCAATATTTTTATTATTTGTTCATGCATATTTACTTTATTGTTTATAACATGATGATGATGATGATAGAAATAGGCATGTGATTGTATGTATGTGGTTGGTGTACTTGATGCGAGCGACTATCAGGGGAGGTGCAACCTTTGGTGGGTCTCAGCACTTTAGCTCTATCTCTAACTCAAGTCTTGTGCATTAGCATCGTCGTATTGCCATTACTTTAGCAGAACTATTATGTCGTAGAGTATCAGGGGAGGTGGTCTCGGTCCTTGTAGTCTCTGACTCTACCGGGGGGCCTTAGCTCTATCTCTATGGACATTCTGAGGGATGCTGGGGTGAGGCCTTGGATACACTGTTTGGCATTAGGATTGATTTGTTGCGAGCCCAGTTTGCAAACCCTCGCCAACAGGGGCATACGTGTTGGTATGGCACTATATAGCAATAAACGTTAACCTTTGTTATATAATGTTCATGATTAGGGTGGATGGGGACGACGATAAACGTTAACCTTTGGACGGACTTCCACACCCAGTGTATAGAGGCGGGGTCAATAAATGTTATCCTTTGACCACCCAACCTTTCTATTGCGCATTGCAAACTATAAACCAGACCAAAGATATGAATTGATTGCATGCATATGTAATGTTGCATTGTTTTGTTTGCTCACTGAGCCATGATGTGTGCTCACCCCTCGATGTCGAATATTTTTAGTTGATGATGCAGGTTATACTGTTGAAGATTATGTAAATGCTCCAGCGTACGGGAACGTAGCAGCGTTGGAGGTTGAAGCTGAAGTGGATACACATGACTCCTCTTGCGAGTGTAACTTATGTGTATTCGATTAGATATTTTTCTTAGGTTTCTTCACTTGGATTTGTTATGGACATGTATTTTTTATCTATTATGTCTCAGTTGATACAGAATAATTTTTTTATTTAAATATTAATATCACAGTAGATTCTCAGTTCATTTTATTATAAGACTTCCGCTATTGTGTATTTACTTTGATTATGATTATGGATGTATGGGGTTCAAATAACACGGATATAGCCTACTCGAGATCCTAGTTGAACCGCTTGTTTATTAGCAGTTCATCACACCATTCTGAATAATGCAGAATTGGGGTGTGACACCCTACCCATACCAATATGTAAGCTCCTATTGACGAGGGCTTGCAAACTGGACTCACAACTAACCAATCCTATATGTCATCAGAGTAGGCTCTATCCCAGCACAACTCCCTATGGCATTTAGATAGAGCTAGAGTCTAGTGGCCAGGCCGGGGACCACAATGCCATTTCCTCCCCCTGATACCCTACCCGCACCAAGCATGCTAAGATAGAAGCGATACGAAAAGGTGCTAGTGTGAGGAATGATCCCAGACAATAGGCCCTTCCCATTCCACACACCAACGAAAACATTCACATGCCTTACAGTCACATCCTAGCATAGCGAGTATGCATGAACAATATAATAATTGAAAGTAAATATGACATGCGAGTATACACAAACACCATTTCATAAAATCATAATTATTAACAACGTTTTACAGTTATTAAGTTATTAGGGTTTAGGTCTGATTCCCTTACCTGACGCTTGTTTGATAGCTTGCTCCGCGTCACAGAATCCAAACTTGCTATCACAAGGTCCTACACGATGTTAGGGTTATGTTAGAATAGTTTTCTTAAGATTTACGTTGGTCGAAAAACCGATTGGGTCAAAACACTCCTCACAGTGCAGAACGGTCGCAGGTACCGGTCGTAGGTACCAGTCGTGGCACTGTGGGGAAAGGTGCGACCGGTATGGTTGACCGGTCCCCACAGACCAGTCCCCAGGAGGTATCGGTCACAGTACTGGTCGCATAAGGTTCGACCGGTATGGTCGACCGGTATTGTCACACCCCAATTCTGATCCAACCAGAATTGTGTGAGTGAACCGTCATCGAACCAACGGTTCACACCAGGATCTCGAATAGGCCGTGTCCACTCGTACAAACCATTACACATAACCACAATCAGAATATAAATAATACAGCGGAAGTCTTTAAAATATAATGAACTGAGTATCTATTGATAAATTAAATAAGTATCCAATTATTCAAATCCAAACCATAAATATAATACCGTTACATCACTTTAATCCAACCAAAAATAATGAAAATAAATAAAAGTCAAATCAAAGGTACACGCAGAAAGGGCACTCGCATGAAGCGTCATGCTCGTCCTCTCCTGCCTGTACACCCAGAGCAGCAACATCACCATACGCCGGAGCGTTCATATAGTCATCCACCGTATATCATGCATCAACATCTAAAAACAATGTGTACACAAAGGGTGAGCTCACAACTTAGCTCAGTAAGACAATTAGACAGTTTCACAATATTATGCATGAGTAATAATCATTTTTATGTTGTGGTCTAGTTTAAGTTTGCAATGTGCTATAGAAAGGTTTGGTGGCCCCCGCACCTCTATACACAAGTGTGTGGAACAGCATGGATCATACCCCCATCTGCCCACATGCACCTGAAATGGAATAGAGATAGAGCTAAGATACCCCCGTACCTCCCCTGATGCTCTACCCATACCAGTCCCTAAGCCCCTACTGGCCAAGGCTCGCAAACTAGGCTCGCAACTAACCAATCTTATATGTCATCAATGTATGCTCTATCCCAGCACAGCCATCTACGGCATAGAGATAGAGCTAAGGCATTCCCACACCTCCCCTGATGCCCTATCCGCAACTAACCCACTAGGATAGATATATAACGCAGGTAGACCCTATCCCAACATAACTCCCTACGGCATAGAGATAGAGTTAAAGCATCGTAGACAAGCCAACGTTGACCTCGGAGACCACAATGCCACATAACCATGGCCAGGCCAGCATCAACATCGGAGACCACCGTACCACGACCTTCCCCCGATGCCCCACCCGTACCAAGCATGTTAAGACAGAATACTACAAAAAGGTGCTAGTGTGAGGAGCGATCCTAAGCCCATGCCCCACTCCACACACTAACGAAAACAATCACATACTTAACAATCACATCCTAACAATGCATGAACCGTAATAATAACTTAAATTAAAAGATGGCATTTGAATATGCACAAACATCACATCATATATAATCAGGTGGTTAACAACGATTTACTGTCCATTAATTATTAGGTTTAGGTCAGATTCCCTTACCTGACGCTCGTTTGTTAGCTTGCTCCACGTCGCAAGATCCAAACGTGCTTTCACAAAGTCCTACAATATTATTAGGGTTTCATTAGAATAGTTTTCTTAGGGTTTCACGTTGGTCAGAAACCAACAAAGTTACAAAATACCCTCACAGAGCTGACCGGTGGCATGTACCGGTCGCAGCTCTGTGGGGAAGACTGGCGACCGATATGGTCAGCCGGTCCCTACAGACCAGCCTCCCAGAAGGTACCGGTGGCAACATTCCGGCCGCACTGTGTGCAACCGGTATAGTCAACTGGTATGTCTCTGAAAGACCATACTTGGGTTTTTCGACTACCATCGATCATCTTCTATGGATTTCCAGGGTTTCTCCTATCCATTCTAAGTCTAATCTTGGAGTTAGAGTTATCCCCAACTCATTCAAGTCTCATTTCGATGAATATCATCTCGGAACTCGAATCTAGGGTTTGATGGCAACTTAGGGTTTATTGGCCAATTTAGGATTTTAGATCAATACCTACTTGCATGGTATTGATCCACCCATACAACTATCCTAGAGGCAAAGGGTAAGAAGAGTAATTAAAACACTTACCGTCGACTAGCGTAACGTGAGCATCGTCGAACGGCAATGGCGGCACCTCCTTCTTCTTCCTAGCTCCTTCTCCTTTCCAACCTCCTTCTCTTCTCTAGAGTTTATGAGAGACAATGGAAAGGTTTTGAGGAGGTTTAAGGTGTATTTATAGGCTAACATTAGGGTTTAGTAACCCTATTAGGATTAGGAAGGTTCAGGCATTAGGGTTTAGGAAAATGGGACCCACAGAGATCTAATTCCGGATCTCCGCACTCAGCTACGCAGATGGTACCGGTTGACCGGTACCATCGACCGGTCAACATAAAATGATGATTAATTGACCGTCTTTGATCCGATTTCGTACATGTTTGTCATCCTCTCGTCCCGTCTGGCACAGTGATGATCGAAAGACCTGCTAGGACACAAAACCAAGGTTTAGACTGGGTTTATGGACTGCGGGTCTTACAACTCCCCCACCCTTAAAAGAAATTTCATCCCAAAATTTACATGTAGGTCTCACAACTCCCCCACCCTTAAAAGAAATTTCGGCCTTGAAATTTGAACGTACCTTGATCGTCGAAAAGGTTAGGGTACTCCTTCCTCATCGCGCCCTCCTCTTCCCAAGTAATTTTCTTCGACATTTTAGCTTCTCCAATGCACCTTCACATAATGGATAGCCTTGGTTCGAAGTTGTTGTACCTTTTGACTTGAGAGCATCACAGGCACCACTTCGAATGTTAAGTCTTCAGTCAAGTCTAGGGGATTAGCGGTCAAGATGTGCGATGGATCTCGGACATACTTCTTCAGTAATGATACATGGAACACGTTATGAACGCTTGACATAGATGGTGGTAGAGCCAATTGATATGCTACATTACCACGTCGGGTCAATATCTCATATGGTCCCACATACCTGGGGCATAGCTTCCCCTTCTTACCAAACCGTTTCAGCCCTCGCACCGGTGATACCTTCAAGAATACTTTGTCACCCACCGCAAACTTCAGATCTCGACGTCGATTATCCGCATAGTGCTTCTGTCAAATTTGAGCTGTCTTTACTCTCTCCTTGATTTGATCAATCACTCGACAAGTTTCTTCAACAAACTCTGGTCCTATAATTCTTCTTTCTCCCACCTCATTCCATAATAGAGGTGTACAATAGTTCTTCCCATAGAGTGCTTCATATGGGGCCATCTGAATTGTAGCCTGATAACTGTTGTTATAAGCAAACTCGATAAGTGATAGCTTTTCGTCCCAAGCTCCCTTGAAATCCAATGCACAAGTTCGGAGCATATCCTCTAAAATTTGAATAGTTCGTTCTGACTGTCCGTCCGTCTGAGGGTGAAAAGTTGTACTGAACTTCAACTTGGTTCCCATAGCTTTCTGTAATCCTTCCTAGAACTTTGATGTAAAACGGGGATCTCTGTCAGATACTATACTCTCTGGAACACCATGAAGTCTGACTATATTATCAACATATAACTTGGCCAGCTTCTCCATGGTATACAGAGGTCTGACCGCAATAAATCGAGCTATCTTGGTGAGTCGATCTACTATTACCCAAACTGCATCCACTGACCTTGGTGTCAAAGGTAGGCCAGTGACGAAATCCATAGTAATGCAATCCCACTTCCATGCAGGTTCCGATAATGGCTGTAGTAAACCTGTGGGTCTCTGCCATTCTGCTTTAACTTGTTGACAATTCAGACATTGGAACACGAAACGAGCTATATCTGCTTTCATACCCCTCCACCAATATAGTCTTCTTAAATCATGATACATTTTGGTACTTCCTGGATGTACCGAATATGGAGTGTAATGAGCTTCAGTCATAACTCGATCTCTGATATTGCAGTCTTCACTCTCAGGTATACATAACCGTCCACGATACCTGAGTACCTTGTCTGAATCCAAGGTAAAGTCAGGATTGCTCGTACCCTTCTCTAGGTCTTCTTGTACTGTCTTGAGATGTGGATCCTGTAGGATTGCTACCTTGACTTCATCAACTAGATACGGTGAGATCTTCAAAGTTGCGAACATCATGGTGAACTTATGAATTAAGCCTTGCTCAACTAGATCTTCTACAGTTTCTATAATATGTTCTTCATCAATTTCCATTGAACTTGAGGCTGCAGCACACAATGCAGCATTTGTACTTGGCCCGACCTCAGGTTTCGATGCCCACTTTCTACTTAAGGCATCAGCCACAACATTTGCTTTGCCCGGATGGTACTGGATGTCACAATCATAATCTTTCAATAATTCCAGCCATCTCCTTTGTCTCATATTCAGATCCTTCTGAGTGAAAAGATAAGTTAAGCTCTTGTGATCTGACTTGATCTAAAACTTCTCACCGTACAAATAGTGTCTCCAAGTCTTGATTGCATGTATAACTGCTGCTAGCTCCAAATCGTGCGTAGGATAGTTCTTTTCATGCTCTTTTAACTGTCTTGATGTGTAAGCAATCACATGTTCTCCTTGCATCAATACGCACCCAATACCTAACCCTGAAGCATCTGTATATAAGGTGAACGGTATGCTTGGTTCTGGGATGGTCAAGATAGGTGCAGAGACTAGTCTTGACTTCAAAGTCTGAAAGCACTTCTCGCACTCATCTGTCCATATAAATTTCTCCCCCTTCTTGGTCAATCTGGTGAGTGGAACAGCGATCCTACAGTAGTGTTCTACGAATCTTTTATAATAACCAGCCAACCCAAGGAAACTACGAATCTCTGCACAGATTTTGGTGTTTCCCATCCTACTATAGCAGCTATCTTACTTGGATCAACCTTGATACCGTCTTCAGATACTACATGGCCCAAGAAAGCCACTTCCTTCAGCCAAAACTCGTACTTCTTGAACTTAGCATAAAGTTTTTCTTGTCTTAGCCGTTGTAGGGCTGCCCTCAAATGTGCTATATGAGTCTCCATGTCCTTCGAGTAGATCAATATGTCATCGATGAATACGATGACCGAAGCCTCCAACATATCATGAAACACTCGGTTCATCAGTTCCATGAACGACGCTGGAGCATTGGTCAACCCGAAAGACATAACTAGAAACTCATAATGCCCATACCTCGTCCTGAAAGCAGTTTTCGGAATATTTCCGGCCTTGATCTTCAGTTGGTGATACCCCGGTCGAAAATCAATCTTCGAGAAAACCTTTGCACCCTGCAATTGATCGAACAGATCATCGATTCTAGGCAAGGGATACCGATTCTTGATCGTCAACTTGTTCAGTTCACGGTAGTCAATGCATAGTCTTACACTTCTATCTTTCTTCTTGACGAATAATACAGGTGCTCCCCAAGGCGATATGCTAGGTCCTATGAAACCCTTATCTAACAATTCTTGTAATTGGGTCTTCAACTCCTTTAACTCGGTAGGGGCCATCCTGTATGGTGCTTTGGACACCAGCGTCGAACCTGGCATAAGGTCTATTACAAACTCTGTAGCCCTATCCGACGGTAAACCTAGAAGCTCCTCTGGAAATACATCTGGGAACTCTCGAACCACATCTATATCTTCCATCTTGAGTGACTCTGCCGGGATGTCGACTACAGATACTAGATACCCCACTCCCCCTTTCTCTAAGCATCGCTTGGCTTTTAGGGCGGAGAGAATCAGCTTCCGCTTCCTAGATAGCTTGATCCCAGTGAAGCTATACTCCTTTCCCTTTTTTTCTGTAAACACAAGCTTCCGTTCGCCACATAATAGGATGGCTGAATGATGGCTAGCCAATCCATTCCCAAGATGACATCAAAGTCTGCCATCTCGAGTAGCACCAAACTTGCTTCTAAGTCTCGGCCCTCAATACATACAGTACATGGTCCATAATATTCAGTCAAAGCCACTTCGACTCCTAGCGGAGAGTGAACTATCAAGCTTGGGTTCAAGTGCTTAATTGGTAACACCATTCGCTTTCCAAAGGAAATAGAAACAAAGGAGTGCGTGGCCCCAGAGTCAAATAGTACTCTGGCAGGTATACCAGCTACATTTACAATTCTTGAAATTTTTTATTATCCCTTAGTTCTACATGCGCATACACATAATGAAAATAGTAAGCCAAATAGTAAGGGATAGAGTCGTACCAGTGACCACATCAGGTGATGCAGCTGCCTCTTCAGTGGTAACCGCATAAACTTTTCCTTGCTGGGGAGGTTGCTTCCTAGGTAGAGTGCAGGTCCTTGCAATATGACCCACTTGCTGACAGTTGAAACATTTGATATTCGGGTTGAATCCGGCGTTCTGTGGCACCGGTGGTGCCGTATTGTTTCTAGAAGGTACTGTAGCGGTCTGAGCCCTGTATGGGAGGAAGGGTCTATTGTTACCGCCACCAGAACTCTCAATAGCGGGTCTCTTCACTCTTCTGTTCTGCGCGAAGAAGCTGTCCCGCTGACTGGACTCTATCACCCTCGCAACCTGCACAGCCTCATTATAGATTTTCTTGTCCAAGCCCAATATGTGCTCTTTGATGCTTCCACGTAGTCCCATGGTGAACCTACGTGTCTTGGTCTCTTCTTCTTGCATACTTGCCGCTGCAAAGAAAAATAACTCCTCGTACCTCTGTTGGTAGCCATCCACAGTCGACTGAGATTGCTGCAAATTAAGGAACTCCTTCTCCATCTGATCTCTGAAACTCTTTGGAAAATACTTATCGAAGAAGGCAACCTTGAACACTTCCCAATCTACCTGTGCATGCTTCGTCTCCAGATATGCCCGTGTAGAATTCCACCAAGCATTCGCATCTTCCTTCAGCATATGAGTGGTAAACAGGACCTTTTCATCCTCTGAACAAGTCATCAGTCGAAAATTCTTTTTCATTTCTGCAATCCACTGTGCTGGCCACAATGGTTTCCCTGTCTTACCTATGAATGAAGAAGGCTTCAACTTTAGGAATCTATCCACCGCCCTACTCAGATCGTGCTGTCCCTAAGTATTCATTCCGTACCATGGTGGTGGATACGGATATGCTCCCTGATAAGCAGAAGATGACGGAAACTGGTGCGGTGGTGGTACATTCTGGGGTTGGCCCATCAGTCCTGGACTACCATGCGTCGGCTGTGTTGTATTATTCCCTCTAGACTCGGGCGTACCTCCAGTGGGAACAGAATCCGATGGCCTGAACATCTTCAATATCTCGCTCAGGAATTCTTTCTGCTAAGCTTGCATTTGGTAGACCAGGTTTATAACAATGGTCTCAGAATTCCTATGAGGTGGGCCAGGCAAATTTGTCGGTACCAATGGAACCTGTTCTTCCTCAACTTCCAGGATTGGCTCTCTAACATGGCCTGGTTCAACCTGTTCTTCTTCCTCGAGGCACATCCTAGCCCGGTGACGCTTTCAACCCCTACGACCATTTCCGCCCACCATCTCAGACTATTCTGTTTGAATCTGAGAAGAAGACATAACACATGAGAATGAAGCAATAGTGGTATTAGTCTTGAACAATATAAGGCGAAACAGTTGCAAAAAGGAGTATTTAAATTTACAAAATTTTAAAATTTTCTAAAATTTTTCTGGCTATTCAGGTGCTAATCGGTCGCAACATACCGGTCGCACCCCTG
>JAMYWD010001340.1:0-25000 GCA_028583415.1 Protea cynaroides
CCAAACTTGGAGCAAGTATTTATGACTCCAAAATTTTGGATTCTGGAGTCATTCTGAATCCGGTTCACTTTGTGGGAGTTGGAATCTAACTGGACTTATCAAACGCGTTTCTACTCCAAAATGACTCCCTGGGAGCCAGAATCCATAGAATCCAGAAGCAGAAGTTTTATCAAACGGGCCCTAAGAGTTCGGGCTGGGTTGGGCTGCGCTGAACACAATAACTATCGAGCTGGTCCTGTGTCGGTTTGTTATTGGGCTGGGCTTATTGAGGTGATTTCGGGCTGTTTCGGTCCGGACCGGACTTATCAAGCTTATCGGGCCTATTTTATATGTAAGATTAAGGGTGTCAACGGGTTGGTCCGGACTGGTTTCGATCCAGACTGAACCGGTGTCGGGTTCTATAAGTCCAGCCTAAAACATGTCCATTAAGAGTTCGAGCTGGGTTGGGCTGCGCTGGACACAATAACTAAGGGGCTGCTCCGGTGTCGGTTTGTTATTGGACTGGACTTATTGAAGTGATTTCAGGCTTGTTCGGTCCGGACCGAGTTTATCAAGCTTATTGGGCCTATTTTATATGTAAGATATATAGCCTATTTTAATATTTCTATCTATAAAATTAGTATCATTCCTTCTATATGTATGTAATTCAGTAAATTGTAACAATTAACATACTCTTTTCAACTATAGATTCATATAATCTTTCGAATCAAGAAGTGAACTATAACAGTGTAATATAATCCATCAAAATTTAAAACTATTAAAATTAAGAAACTGGACCCGGATGGACCTTACTGGTGTTTGGGTTAGGTATTATTGGTTCGGGCTAATTCGGGCTTCTTAATGGGCCGGTTAGGTCTGATTTCGGTATGGGCTGAAACGGTGTCGAGCTTTACAAGCCGAGACCAAAACCTATCCATTAAGGTTCGGTCTGGATTGGGTTCGGGTTATATCGGGCCGGCTCGGTTCGTGCTACCGGGCCGGGCCCATTTTTGACCCCCTTATGTAAGATATATAGCCTTTATTATTTCTATCTATAAAATTAGCATCATTTCTTCTATATGCATGTAATTCAGTAAATTGTAATAATTAACATACTCTTTTCAATTATAGATTCATATAATTTTTCGGATCAAGAAGTGAACTATAACAGTGTAATATAATCCATCAAAATTTAAAACCATTAAAATTAAGAAACTGGGCCCGAATGAACCTTACCGGTGTTCGGGTTAGGTATTATTGGTCCGGGCTAGTTCGAGCTTCTTAACGAGCTGGTCCGGTCTGGTTTCGGTTTGGACTGAAACGGTGTCGGGCTTTACAAGCCGAGACCGAAACCTGTCCATTAAGGTTGGTCTGGGCTAGGTTCGGGTTATATCGGGCCGGCTCGGTCTGTGCTACCGGGCCGGGCCCATTTTTGACACCCTTAGGTTTCCCTAATGGCTCAATGAGGGAGATGGGGTAGCCTAAAGACACATTGTTATGACAAGAGAGATGAATCTATGATTTCCTATTGTCTTCACTCAATCGAAAGGACAACGAACTGGGCAAGACAATTGTTCACGTATCAAGCACTCATAAGAAGTGCCCAAAATAATAAAATTATAACTGATTACCATGGACAAGACAATTTGCTTTGAGACCGAAGTCCATCATGTGCACTCACCCAAAATTCCTGTATAGTAGGAGAGAGGTACATCTGTGTTCTGAATCTTAACCATGGACTCAAGATTTTTAATGAGGCTGTACTCTTCCCATCCAGTCATTCCCAATACTAAATCACCTTCTTTGAAGTCTGGATGATCAGAATCCAAGACTTTAGCTACTCCATTCCCCAATAGAGGCTGCACTTAATAAGCAAAACTCAAATTAAACTACCATTAACAAGGGAGATAAGATGTATAGATTTGATCAAACTTGACATAAATCAAATGGTGTGAATTGAAAAAAGAAGTTTGAGTCTCACCGAGCCAAGCTTGATTGCAAAAGCAAATTTCTTCTCCATCATTATTTTTGTATACGGA
Organism: Protea cynaroides; assembly: GCA_028583415.1. Taxonomy (NCBI): domain Eukaryota; kingdom Viridiplantae; phylum Streptophyta; class Magnoliopsida; order Proteales; family Proteaceae; genus Protea; species Protea cynaroides. The sequence continues at coordinate 2,019 of JAMYWD010001340.1, forward strand.
TCACAAGCTAAGTAAATATTCTTCACAAGAATGGCTTTCGAGCCTTGAGGAGCCTTTAGATGGATGGTACTTGTGCTTAAAACCATGTGTGTCTCTTTGAGAGGCCCATATACATAGTCTGTCAATAGCACCTGCTTGTTGCTAACTTCTTCTCCTATAGCCATATTAATTTTCTCCAATGTAAAACTAAGCTCTCGATTCTCAAAGGCTCAAAAAGATAAGAGATATGAAGATTTATCACTTGAGCGTATAAAAGGTCTCCTTCCATGACTATTTATACTTAAATTTAGATGGAAGACATGATGAAGTCACTGCAATGGTCAGCATGTACTTGAGGTTCATTTAGAATTTTCCCTTGCTTCATTTCTTTATCATTTTGTCTTGGAGGGTAAGACCAGTCAAACCACAACGAATACAAAATTTTCTTTAAAGGTGTACTGCCACCATATATAATTATATCTCCCATATCTTTGTTGGATCTTTCACCTTGACACCATTCGTGTCAACACTTTCTTGATATTGATATTTTCTTTGATGTATATTCACTAGGTTATCATGAGAATCACAAATACAGGGAATATTGGTATTTAAGTTAATTAAGAGGGGTGTTTGGAATATCCATCTCTATTCATTGGTACGGTCCAAATGACACATCTCTATAGGGGAGTTCAAAATTTTCTGCATTCTTTTAACTGTACCTTTGATATTATGTCATTGTCCTATATGTTTTTTTCGAATATGTATTTGATAATGGTAAAACCATCCTCACTAGTTAAAACAATTGCAGTCCAAAGCAACAGGGCAAAAGGTATTTAAGTCATTCTAATATATTGGCTATGGCATGGAGTCCATCTAGTAGTGTAACACAGAAAAATAATATAGCAATTTCAATCATTAGATATCTAGGGAATATATTTGAGTTGGTGTAGAGATACCCCTTGGCACTTAGTATGCAGATATGGAAAATGGTTCGCTTTACTTATTTATGGGGTATGCCAACCTCACATTTCGACCCATCGTTAAGCCCACCAGAACATCCATGTGATATGAGCATTTGACCATAAATATGGGAACCGAAACTGTGGGCAGGAGATTTCTAAACAAGGGTTAATTCTCTTTGACATGGATAGATTGACATGCAAAAACTTTCTATTTTTGAATTTTTCATCTTATCCTCTATTTTTCTTGTTGAGTCATTAATTTAAGTCGGTATTTGGTGTCGTGGATATGGACTCATTTTTAAAATGGTGTTTTCTTTTTGGGTGGGAACTTGCCTATGGGATAATATATTCATCCACTGAAGGGGAGAAATTTAGTGCCCACTTAGCCACATAATGAGCGAAATTACTAGAACTACTGACATGAAAAAAATAAGAAGAAACTAAAGAAAGTTTTTATTTTTTGTTTTTAATTTTGATAAACAAAACTAAAGAAAGTTGAAGGTAACGAATATCTTCAATGATGGAAAGAACCTCTATTATATTTTTTTTATTTTTTTATTTTTGAAAAAAGAAAAAACCTCTATTGGTGGAAGACTCTTCACTCACAAATAGAGGACATGAGATGAGAGCCATTGAGTTTGACTTTAACTGAGAAATTGTCGTGTGACCCGAGACATCGACTGAAGTGCCTTACACTTCGCGACCAAGGGAAAACCAATTAGAGGTGATGGCAACGATTCTTTAATAGGAGTAGAGAAATCTTTCTTGAGAGGATGAGAGAAACGAAGAATGGTTGATAGCGTAGGAAATGACGCCATTCAAAGTGGACTTCTCCAAAACAAAGATATTTTCCAAACATTTGATTGACTACATCATCAATGAGGTTATCGTTTTGTTTGCATTGTTATTGTAACCTACACACCTTCCGCGAGAAATGAGAACACATCTTTTTACCAAAAAAAAAAAAAAAAATTTACAAATAAAGAACACATCTTATACCCCATAACCATGTAGTCGCCGCAGTTTGATTATTGCTCATATCGGATGAAAATGATAATTTTTGTTGGGCCGATATGGTGTCTTGTATTCTGTAGGGTTCACACGGTATTGAATTTGTATTTGTATTAAGGTTTGGATCTACTGTATCTTCGGAGGTAAATCGATAATTGTGTGGGAATTAAGGTTTCAAGGTTTGCGTATATATTGTCTTTGTGTGAGAAAACCTAGGCAAAGCTGACAGAGGAGATAAGCCTGTCAAGTAGAGATCTATAGACTTTTCTTAGGAATAAAAAAATCTTTCTTTCTCTGGTGTGGACGTAGGTATCCCACGATGGGGTGTTGAATCTGATGGACCTTGAATGACACTGAGAGGGGGGGGTGAATCAGTGTGAATACTTTTTTCCTGATATTTCTTTGCTGCCCAGTGCTTATGATGAACCAGACTGACCCACACAAAATCGTATGCAAATCTACCTCGCAACCACTCAGTGGTCAGGTCTACCGGATTTGCACACCCATCCTGCAATTCATTCCACGCACTTCACAAAGTACATAATTAAAACAAACCACAACACAGAAGAATTACGTGGTTCATCACCACAGTGAGTGATGGCTAATCCACGGAGTAATGCCCAATGGGCTCCATATTTACTCAATACTCAACTTTTAGCCATTTACAGGACAAGGATGCTCACCCTAAATTTTCCCAGCATAAAACTGAGAGGGCGTAACAACGTCAGAATTCAGGCATAAAGCCAGTGTCCAGCACCCACTGAACACACCACAAATAGAATAATTTTTGGGGCTTATAATGATGTCCTACAATTAAATTCCACAAGCTAGATAGGTATTCCACTAATTTTTCTTTTCACCTATACAAGCATACAGTGCATGAAAATTATCTAAAGAGTTAGGGAATGAGAAAATCTCACAACCAATTTTTTCTGATAACTGACGATGTTCCTCTTCTTCTGATAATCAATCAATCCCTTGTCATATGCAGAGAAGCTCCACCATCCTTCAAAAATCACAGCAGTACATGGACATGGGCACGAATAGAGAGGATGATTGATAGCTTTCAATTCCCAAAACCAGAAAAATATCAAAGATTAAGAAAACAAAGTTTTTTCTTCAAAAACACCTCTCTGCCTCTGTTTCACATGGCCAACAGCTTCTCAAACCATTCTCAATTGAAAGTGAATGAAAAACCTAGCTCGGTGCAACTTGGATCGTCGGATTTGGCCTCCGGATGATCAAGTTATGGCAAAAACAAGTTCGGCCATTTAAAAGTTTTGAAATGGAATCTTTAAGACTTATTCCGTGTACCCGCGAAGCACCGGAGCCGCGCCACCGCTGACATGGCAGGTGCGGTGTCGAGATATGGTTGGCTGACAAGGAATCTCAAGTAATGGCCGTAGGATCAGCCTAAAAAAGGCGGGATTGCATTGGATTCGTTGGATCGTGTCAGATCCTGTCAGCGACTGTCGGCGTTGATCTCATCCACTGGATCGAGATCTTGATCCGTAGTCGTACCATGCGCGCACCACACTGAATAAAGGCGCTGATTCTATGACGCGCAACCCATCGTTTTAAGCTGCGCCCAGCCAATGGGACTCTTCGCGGGAGCATCAAACGACGCCGAGTGAGAAACACTATAGCCCGCACTTTTTCTGGCCGTGAGATTGGAACAATGACGACGAGGCTTCATCTGGGCCGTTGATATGGGATTTTGGCTTTTTCAAACTGCCCAAAATGCCCTTGAAAAATATTTTAATGGCCTCTGTAACCGGATTTCTTTAAGAAAAAACCTGTAGGAAAGTTTCTTCCCGAGAGGTGCTTCTCTCTAACGAGAGAAGCTTTCTCTCTCAAGAACTTTTATCGAACACCTGCCTCGCCTTGCTGCTTGCGACGCCAGGCCTGCGGGCCTTGTTGCTGCGAGCCTTGCGGCAAGGCCTATGAGCCTTGTTGCGCCTGGCTTATGGCACGGCCTGCGGGCCTGCTGCCTTACTGTAGTGCCATGCGGGCCTGCCTTGCTGCGGTCCCATGCGGCTGGCCATCTGGCTGGCTGCCTTGGCCCTCGGCCAGGCTAGCTGCCATGGTGGCATGCCACCTAGGAACAATGGGTCCCACCCACATGTGGGTCCCACCCACATTTCTCTCTCCTCTTTCTCTCTCTTCCTTCTCTTTCTTTTATTGCATGGCATATCACATGTTGTCAACAATTACAATCCAAAGTATCCAAAGTGCAACAGAATCATGTTAAATTCTTCTTGTTTAGCATGCTCTCAATCCTAGTACTTTTTCTTGTCATTTCATCATGTGTTAAAGTTTCATCATGTTAAAGTTTGAGTACCCTTGGAGTCCCATGGTTGCTCCTTGGTGATTTTAATTGTTGTCTGTTCAGCCATGAAAAGAATGGTCTAGGCTGTTTTGATGTGTCGTCTGTTGATGAGTTTAATGCCTTTATTGGGTCTGTGTCTTTGTCGTATATTTAGTCTTTCGGGCTGCAGTTTACGTGGTCAAATAACAGAGTTATTGGGAGAGTACAGGCTATGTTGGATAAGAGTTTTGTGAATGACAAATGGATTGGTACATATGAGCAATGTAATCAATGTGTCCTCCCGAGGGTGGGGTCTGATCATGCCCCTATCCTTGTTGGGTGTTCTATTATCCCGAAGCCTAAGAATATTCCCTTTAGAATTCAACGTTTCTAGATGGAAAATGCTTCTTTTATGGATGTGGTTCAACAGGAGTGGAGTGAACCACTGAAAGGAGATCCATATTTTGTTCTAGTGAAGAAACTAAAAAACCTTAAGGGAAGACTGAAGATCTGGTCTAAGGAATGCTTTCCTCAAATTTAGAAGGAACTGGCTCAGTCAAAACTTGAACTCGAAGATTTGCAAGAAACTCTTCAAGTGGTGGGCTGTACTCATGAGTTGAAGAGTATGGAGGATGTGGCTATTAGAAAATATATGAAAATGCTTGTGAGTTACATGAATCACTTTTGAGCTGAAAAAAGCTGTATAAAGTGGTTGAAATGCGGGGATCAAAATTCAAAATTTTTTCATGATAAGGCAAAAGCTAGGGGGAATAGGAATCTAATTCGGGTTATTAGTGGTGAGATGTTAGAAACTTAGGAAAGAATAAAAGATTATGTTGTTACATCCCAATTCTGGACTAACCAGTGGTGTGGTGAACCGTCACAAGAACCAACAGTTCAAACCAGGATCTCGTATAGGTTGTGACCATGTTAAACCAAAACACATTCCACAATAATAATCAGAGATAATAAAGTAAATAGTCGAAGTCTTATTAATAATGAATTGAGGTCTACATGATAAATAATTAAATAATCCAATTATCTCCAAGTAACTAAAACATAATTAATATATATTACAACTATCAAAGTACAAAAGTTAAACACTAAGCGTAACCATAGTTGAAATACTAGCTTGACGAGCCATATTTGTACTCCACAGCTTGTTCGTCCATAGCCATCATGTGTCCATATGTTGACACATTTATGTAATCTTCAACGGTAACACCTGCAACATCAGAAACCAAAAAAAGAATTTCGCGCACGAGGGTCAGCTCTCCTACATGAGCTCAGTGAGTGAACAAAACAATACACAAACATATGCATGCATTCAATTCATATATTTGGTCTAGTTTTTAAGTTTGCAATGTGGTATAGAAATGATTGGCTACCACTGCACCTCTATACGGGAGTGTGTGAATTCGCCTAATGGCTTAAATATCATTGTCGTCCCACATGCACCCATCATGGAATAGAGATAGAGTTAAAGTGTACGAATCACACACTGCCAACACTTCCTCTGATGCCCTACCCATACCAACGCGTAAGCCCCTGCTGGCAAGGGCTTGCAAACTGGGCTCGCAACTAACCAATCCTAATGCCATCCAATGTATCCAAGGCCTCACCCCAGCATCCCTCAATACTTACATTACAGAGATCAAAAGTTTCTTGGGTTTAGCTAGTTATTATAGATAATTCATGGAGGACTACTCTAGAATCGCCATACCTCTTACTAAGCTAACCAGGAAAGAGAAAAAGTTATTTGGGCTAACAAGTGTGAAAAATATTTTCAGACGCTAAGCAAGGTTGGTATCTGCTCCCATCTTGACCATTCCGACACCAGGGGAACCTTTTACCCTATACATCGATGCTTTCGGATTGGGTCTAAGATGCAGGCTAATACAAGGAGAATAAGTGATTGCCTATGCTTCAAGATAACTAAAGGAGCATCAAAAGAGTTACCTTACGCATGACTTGGAGTTTTCGATGATGATTCATGCAATCGAGACTTAGAGACATTATTTATACGGAGAAGGATTTTAGATTATTCAGACTACAAGAATTTTATTTATCTCTTTACCTAAAAAGAGTTGAATGTGAGGCAGAGAAGATGGTTGGAACTCTTGAAGGATTAAGATTGTGATATTCAGTGTCGCTCGAGCAAGGCTAATGTGGTAGCTGAAGCTTTGAGCAAAAAGGAAAATAACGAAACGAAAAGGAGGAACTGGTATAAACACCGTCTTGTATTCCGCAGCAATAGATTCAGATTTAGAAGAAGAGTAACATATAATAGAAACTCATGATGATCCAATTGAGCGAGAACTTATAGATGAACTTATGGAGCAATAGTTCCTTACTTGCATTCGCAGCGTTAAAGTCATCTCTAATTTGATGGACGAAGTAAAAGTAGCAATTTTGTTAGATCCGTATCTAAGAGCGGTGCAAGAAGATTTAGATAAAGGAAAACCTATCCTTGACTTAATTTAGATGCGGAGAAGATCTTGAGATACAGAGGATGTTTATGCATACCTGAAAGTAAAAAACTCGGATCTTAGATACAAAATAATGCTAAAATACCATTCCATTCTGTATTGGGTACATCCTGAAAGTACAAAAATATACCAAAACATGAAGAGATTATATTGGTAGAAGGGAATGGAAGTAGTTGTGGCTAGATACGTGTTCCAGTGTCTGAATTGTCAGCAAGCAAAGGCTAAAAGACAAAGACCAATAGGCTTACTACAACCATTATCGGAGCCAGTTTAGAAATGGAATTGCATTACAATAGACTATGCCACCGTTTTACCACTGACTCCCAGATCGGTTGGCGCAGCTTGGGTGATTGTTGATCGTCTTATAAAGATGACTCATTTCATTGCTATACGTCCTTGGTGTGCTTTGAAACTGCTAGCTAAGCTATATGTGGATAATATTGTTAGATTAAATATTATGCCTGAGAGCATAGTATTAGATACAGGCTTACGCTTTACCTTAAAGTTTTGGGAGGGACTACAGAAAGCGATGGGAACAAAGTTGAAGTTTAGTTCCACATTTCACCTTCAAACCAACGGATCATCGAAGCAGATCATTCAAATTTTAGAAGACATGCTCCGAGCCTGTATGTTTGATTTTAAAGGAGCTTCAGATGAGAAGTTGCTACTGATCGATTTTGCTGCCACACTACCATATATATGTCACCTATGAAGCATGGTACAGTAGAAATGTCGAACTCCTGTGTTTTGAAAATGAAGTTAAAAAACGAGGAATTATAAGACCTGAGTCTACTGAAGAAACCTATCGAGTGACAGATAATATCAAAGAAGGGTCCAGACAGCTCAAAATTATCAGAAAAGACACAAAGACCTCGAATTCACCATAAGTGACAAAGTGTTCTAGAAGATATTATTTATGCGTGGTTTGAAACGGTTCGACAATAAGGGAAAGTTGTGTCCTATATATGTTTTAAACCTTATAAAATTTTGGGAGAGATGTAGAAATGTTGCATATCAACTAGCGTTATCGCCATCTATTTCTAGTGTGCACGACGTATTTCACGTATCTCTCTTGAAGAAGTACATTGGAGATCCATCAAAGGTATTAACCGCAGATCCACTGAATTAGATAGAAAATTTAACTATTGAAGTGGTACCAGCCTAGATCACCAGTTAGAAGGTACAATATCTCCAGAGTTGGGATATTTATTATGTGAAGGTAACCTGGCAAAGCCAAAACGTAGAAGAGGTTGCATGGGAAGAGGAAAATGTAATGTGGTAATAGTATTCCCACTTATTTGACTCAGAAGGTACATTTAGATTTCGAGGAGGAAATTTTTTTTGAGGATGGGGGAGTTGTAAGATCCGTGCATACAAATTTTGAGGATGAAATTTCTGTTAAGGGTGGTGGAGTTGTAAGACCTGCACACCACAAATCCTGTCTAACCTTACGTTTTCATGTCATGATCGTTCTTTCCATCATAATGGACCCAAGTGAACTAATTGTATGAAGAAACCACAATGTAAGGTAAGCAACAAGTCAAACTTAATTGATGTGGTTGACTGTTTAAGTTTGTGTAGAAGCAACCAGTCAAAAACTAAAAACCAGTAAATTTGGTTTGTATGGTCTCATCGTATGGTCGACTAAGTTGTGACCACACAATGTGTGGTCACATGTTTTGGTTGTATAGTCGATGGATTATGCGACCGCAAGATCGACCGTATGAACCTAGAACCGACTTCGTGTTTAGGAAACTTTCCTAATTTGAGGAGGACTCTTCCTAATTGAAAGAATACTCTATATGGAGGTTTTTCTCTATATAAAGGATATCCCGTAGCCTCTCTCACTCTTTTAGAACCCAAATTGAAACTCTAAGCCTAAAAGAGAAAGAGAGAGAGGAAGAGAAGGGGAAAGAGATTTAGAGAAGAAGGCTGAGAGGAATGTTTTTGCAAAGAAGAGTTTTATCTCTCTATAGCAAGCTTAAGGTACGGACTTGACGCTGTAGGGTAAATCAAATAGAATAGGTTATTTTCAAATTGATATATGGAACCTGATACAATGATTAGGTTATAGGTTTTCTATGGGAAACCATAGAGAGTAGGGTAGGGATAATTGATAAGGATAAATTGTGATTAAAGACCATAGAATGATTTTAGGATGAATCCCATTTATGACCCAAGAGGAGGAACTCGTATGAGAAGTAAAAATTAACCTGATTATGTATGGTTGAAGCTATGGTCGATCATAGGATGAAATGAGAATCGACCACAGTCATTCAGGAAGAATTTAGGAAACATATGATCGCAAGTACGATCGCACATAATGCAACCATAGGGTATCGACTGTACATCGTATGGTCACATATATTGAGACCACAGGGATCGACCATACGATAACATCAAGTATATTTTGAAGCCAGACAAGGTTTCTGACTACTGTAACTTGGTAAACTTGAACTCTAACTTAAATACATTAATTTTTTAGGTTCCCAATACATTCAAAGTAACTTCCAAAGCTTGGGAGAGGAACAAACATCAATCAAAGGCGAGGGACCAAAACCTAAACTAATTAGATAACAACAAACTGTTTTATTTTATTTGTCCAATGCAATGAATGATTTTATGCTTGTATGGTTGTAATGTGCATCTCACATGTCATCCAATATTACTGTTATTCCTATCCATGCATATTTATTTCTATCTATTTATAATATGATGATGATGATGTTAGGAATAGGCATGTGATTGTATGTGTGGTTAGTGTGCTGGATGCGAGTATAGCATCAGGGGGAGGATGTGGCATTGTAGTTTAACCTGGTCACCAAACTCTAGCTCTATCTCTACTCAAGTCTTGTCCATTGATATCGTCGTATCACCATTACCTTAACAGAACTATTACGTCGCAGGGCATCAGGGGAGGTGGTCTCGAACCATATGGTCTCTGACTCTGCCGGGAGGCCTTAGCTCTATCTCTATTGTCAGACTAGCAAGATTAAGTTCACCATGACCGGCCAGCAGATCCTCCACAAGATTAGTATTGGAAGCAAGAAACAACTAAAATTCAAGAAACTGGCATTAAAGGGGGGAATGATATTTTAGCAGAGGGATTGAAACCAGCTATCCCGAAAATTAGCAACTGAAGAGTCAACTAGGTTTCTCAGTTCACTGACAAAGAAGTTTGTTGCTTAACCATCTAAGGTGAACAAAACTACATCAACTCTAATATAAGAAATAACCCTAAAATGAAGGATCTATCACTTATGTACTTGTGAATGAGCTCAAAACAAACAAACCTACATCATTAAATAATTAATCATATTACACCTCTAATTAAATCAGTTTAATTTGAGGTTCTTAGATATGTTTAAGTAGCAATCAACATTAGCAATATATCTAAGAACATCCAATTAAAATGATCTAATCTTACATTAGCAACAAAATTATAGGTTGGCATAATTAACAAAAAAGGAAACATGGTTGTGCACTTCTATAATTCCTTCTATCTTATTGGGGTCCGCTTTTATCCCTTCTGATGACACTATGTGACCCAAGAACATCACTTAGTTAAATCAAATCTTACACTTCTTGGACTTAGCAATAAACTTCTCCCTTCTTAGCTGTTATAAGGCTGCTCTAAAATCTATTGTATGAGTCACTTTGCTCCTTGAAATAAACCAAAATATCATCGATAAAAGCTATGACTGAAGTGTCCAATACATCATGGAATACTCGGTTCATAAGATCCATAAAAGATGTTGGTCCATTGATCAATCCAAATGACATAACCAGGAAGTCATAATGCCCATTCCCAATTTTAAAAGCTATCTTCGAAATATCGCTATCCAAATTCTTCAAGTAACGATATCTTGACTGAAGATTAATCTTAGAAAATACGTTTACACCTTTTAGCTGATTAATCAAGCAATTTTCAAGGTAATGTATACCAATTTTTGATCGTGAGCTTGTTTAATTCTCAGTAGTCTATGCACAGCTAAATACTATAGTCCTTCTTCTTCACAAATAGTACTGGCACTTCCCGTGAAGAAATACTTGGCTGCATAAAACCTTTGTCTAATAACTCTTGTAGTTAAGTCTTTAATTCATTTAACTCTATAGAAGCTATTTTATAGGGTGCCTTAGACACAGGTGCCGACCCTTGTAACAAGTCGATAACAACTCGATTGCACGATCTGGTGGCAACCCGGGTAAGTCTTTTGGAAACATATCAGGGAATTTACACATCACATCAATATCTTTCATCCGTGGTACTTATTCAGTAATGTTTACCACAGATACCATATATCCAACTCCTTTCTTTTCAAAGCATCTCTTGACCTTTAGTACAGAGAGGATGAGCTTCCGCTTCCTACGCAATACGCTTTCAATAAAACTAAATTCTACGTCATCCTTGCTCTTGAATGACAACCTCTTCTTGGCACATAATAGCTTTGTAGAGTCTTGAGACAACCCGTCAGACAACCTGTCTATCCCCAAGATGATGTTAAAGTCTACCATCTCAAGTTGAATTAGGTTGCATCTAAATTTCATCCATCCATATGATTCGGACATTGTTCATAACACTCATCTAATACAACATCTAGTCTAAAAGGGCTTGAACTAGTAAAATCTAGTATAAAGTCTTAAGAGCACATCTAGCTCCTTCATCTCTTATGGTTTTGCAAAGACTATCGCCTATAATCTCATATTGCACTCATTAGCTTACATCTCTTTTATCACTGTTGTTCTACCCTGATCTCTCTTTTACATGTCTCAAACAACAGCTTTTGATTGGTTACTCTCTACATATCCAACATGTCTACTTATAAGCATTAGGGTATATGCTTAAAATTTCACTATTTTTGCCAAACTCTCTTGGTTTTTACTCAATCCTCATGTTTGACATTGGGCATAACTTTATAGTAGTTGTGCTAAACCAAGTACTATCCATACCATCATTTTCAATTTCATCCATGTATCCACTTTTAGATATGCTTTTAGAAATCTTTTGCCTTGTCAAAATTCATACCGATATAGCCATCTTTAACTCAGTTCGAGTGCTATTTACTATTTACTAGCTGCTCTTAGTAGTCTTCTTGCTCATGTAATCTTTTATAGACATGACTCATATCCATCTAGCAATCTCAGAACAAACTCTCAATTACTCCATCTGAGGTTTCTTGGCTATAAAGATTATTCTAAATTCAATTATCTTCCCTCCAATAATTCCCTTATTAACTAAGTATCTTTATCCACATAGGTCAGGGAATGTAAGAATCAGAATGTTTATCCAAAAGTAATTCATTTTCTTCTTTCAAATTTAGTATGATGACAAACACTTGTTTTATCTAAAGAACTTAGGTTCGAAGGATCAAGAGTAAATCTATGGTATGACCGACCTACCCATGGTTCGAAGTTTCTTAGAATGCCAAGTGCGTGGTATGACCGACCCACCCATTGTCTCCAAGTGATACGACCCAGGTCTAGTAGCTTTTGCAACCCAGTACGGCCCCTCCCAATTTGGAGTTAGTTTGCCTTGCTAAGTGGGTGCAGTTATAGCCGTTGAACACAGAACCAAATCGCCCACTTGAAACAAATTCTCCTTGACTCTGGAGTTGTAGTACTTAGCTATTTTTTACTGGTATGCTGCTATGTGTAGTCGAACAGTCTCATGAACATCTTCCAGAAGGTCTAGGTCCATAAGCAGAATATCTTTATTAGTATCCTCATTAAAATTCATCACTCGATAGTTTTTTTCCACCACTTCGACTAGGATAATAGCTTCTGACCCGAAAGCAAGCTTGAAAGGAGTGGCTCCTGTAGCAGTTCTTTCTGTGGTTCGGTACAACCATACTACACTGGGCAACTCCTGAGCCCATAATTTCCTCTTCTCTTCTACTTATCATGCTAAGCAATGTAGCACGGTGCGGTTAGTGATCTCTATCTACCCATTAGTCTCCGGGTGTGCTACTGATGCGAATTTATGACCAATACGATGGTCACGATAGAATTTATGGAAAACTCGACTCAAGAACTGTGGACCATTGTCTATAATCAATATTTGCGGGGTCCCATACCTGTAGAGCACATCAAGTCTGAAGAACTCCACCGTTTTATGTGCGGTACCCATTGCCATTGCCTTTACTTCCATCCATTTGGTGAAGTAATCAATTGCCACTAGTATATACTAGAGCTGTCCTTTTGCTTACAGGAAGGGTCCCAGAATATCCATATTCCAAACAACGAAGGAGATAGATGATGAGATAGGTTGTAGTTGGGCACACGGGCGGTGGGATATGGTAGCATGCTTCTGGCACGGTTCATAGGTTTTGGTATATCTCTCGTAATCCTTCATCATATGGGGCCAATGGTAACCCATTCGGATGATCTTGAAACACATGGTGCGTCCGCATTAGTGGACTCCATAGATCCCCTCATGTACCTCTACCATGAGATATTCGGCCTTCGAAGGGGTGACGTAGCGGAGTAAAGGTAGAGTGTGGGACTTCTTGTGGAGTACCTCGTCATGAATGACGTACGACCCCGCCTAAGCCTGAATGCACCGGGCTTCCTTCTTGTCTTCTGGCAGTATATTTTCCCTTAAATAGGTAAGCAGAGGATCCATCCAGCAGGGCTTGATGTCCACAAGCATAACTTCCGCTACTGGGTCGGTGCTTTATTAAGACAAATATTCCACATATACTGGTACGTCGAAACTCCTTAGATCACTCGACCCCAGGTGGGAGAGGGCATCTGCTTCTGTATTCTGATCATGGGGTATATTGACCATCTCAAATTTCGCTAGGGATTCGATTAGTTGTTTCACCAGGGCCAAATATTTGGCAAGATGTTCCTATCGGGCTTAATAGACCCCTGTGACTTGCCGCATCACCACCTGAGAATGTCCATGAACCAACCGGTGCTTTACTGCCAGTTTTCAAGCCAGCTTAAGCCCAGCAACCAAGGCATCATACTCTGCCACATTGTTGGTTGTTGAGAAGTCAAAACGTACTGATGTCAATACTTTGAACCCCTCGGGACTGATGAGGACAATTCCTACTCCAGCATCTTCATTGTTGGAAGCACCGTCTATATACATGACCCAGGAAGGTTCTTCGGGACCGAGAAAAATCTTGACTTTAGCTTCTTCAAGTGCTCTTTCAGCATTCAACCCCTCTTCTTCTCCATTCGGTAGGGTGCTCTCTATCAGGAAATCTACCAAGGTTTGTGCTTTGATAGTAGTCCGGGGTTGAAACTTGAGGTCAAATTCTTCCAACTAGACCACCCAATTGATTATTCGACCCGACGCATATGCTCTAGAGGAACTTACTCAAGGGTCGATCCATCAGCATGGTGATGGAGTAAAACTGAAAATATGGCCGTAGTTTTCTGGCAGAAATGACTACAGCTAGTGTCAATTTTTCTATAGATTGATACCTGGTTTCTGCATCGAGTAACACCTTGCTGATGTAATAGATGGGATGCTGCACCTTGTCTATCTCCTTGATCAATACCCCACTAACCGCACAAGGAGACACTGCCAGGTAGAGTAGCAGATTGTTTCCTGTCTCTAGCTTCACCAACAATGGAGGAGTTGATAAGTACCTCTTAAGGCTCTGGAACGCTTCCTTACATTTTGCTGTCCATTCAAAGGTTTTGGATCCCTTAAGAGTCTTAAAAAATGGGAGGCATCGATCAGTTGACCTGGACATGAATCTTCTCAACGCTATGATCCGTCCTGTGAGCACTTGTACTTGCTTCGGAGTTGTTGGAGACTTTATACTTTGAAGTATTCCTCTTTGTGACACCATAAACCCAAGAAATTTACCAGACTGCACACCAAAGGCACATTTTGAGGGATTAATGTGCATAGAATTCCATCATACCACCTCAAAGACTTCCTTGAGATTTTTCAGATGATCGGGCGCCTTTGCTGTTTTGACCAAGAAGTCATCTACGTACACCTCCTTGTTCTGGCCAATCTGCTTTTCAAATACTTTGTTGACGGGCCTCTGATAAGTGGCTCCTGCATTCTTGACCCCGAAAGGCATCACAGTATAGCAATAGGTACCCTTGCTAGTGATGAAGGCAACATTCTTCTCATCTTCTTTGGCAGCTACCTCCCGGCGAGCAGGGCCGTGCCGTGAAGAAAAGGGCAAAATGAGGTTGCTTGCTCTCAGTCTCAGCCTCCAACTTAAAACAAAACATTCCTTCCGCAATGCAAGGAAGTATGGTCTGAAAGTGACTTTGGTTCGCCAGTTCAGGCTCAACTCCTCGCTTTACGTCTTTTTTCTTTTTTTCTTGAAAGCTCTCGAATAGGCCTTCTTATAAAGGGCACTAAACATGCGAGAAAATGCTCTCTTTTAAGGCCTAGGAGTGAATTCAACTATACCAAAGTCTAGGAAGAAGCAGGGCAGAGGGTTGATAGAAGGGGACGAGATGGCTTTCAACTAGGACACCAAGCTCGAAGCTGAAACCGGTAGATTTGATTATACTCAGAATACGCATCTAGAAAAGATAACAGCTCGTGCCCGACAGTGGCATCTATAAGCTGATCTATTCGAGGCAGGGGGTAAGAATCTTTGGGACATGCTTTATTTAAATCTGTAAAGTCAGTACAAACACACCATTGGTCGTTAGACTTAGGCACCAGTACAACGTTGGCCAACCAGTCTGGATAGTACACTTTCTGGATAAATCTAGCTTTTAACAACTTCTCGACCTCTCGATCAATGATCACTTGCTTTTCTACCGATACGGCTCTTTTCTTCTGTTGGATAGGGCGATGATGGGGATCGATCTTTAGGTGGTGCTCTATGGTCCATCGTGGGATCCCAGGCATATTTTCTAGAGTCCAGCGAACACATCAGCATTCGCCTTCAGAAACTTAATGAGTTCTTGTCTTTGCTCCTCAGGAAGGGCTGATCCAATGAGGAAGGTATTTTCTGTGTGGTCGTCGGTGAATGGCACGGGAATGAGATCCTCAACTAGAGTATTCCACTCTATTGGGAAGTCATCGCGATATTCGTTTAGTTCTATGACCTGAACGGGCTGATTTTCATCGAGTGCGGCCAGGGTAGCCGCATGACACCTCTTGGACACTGACTGGTCAGCCTTGCAATATCCAACCCCCCCCCCCCCACTTAGTTGGGAACTTCATAAGCAGATAGTAGGTCGATAGACAAGCCCACATCTTATTGAGGCTAGATCTGCCGAGGATTCCATTGTGGCTGGACCGGGTATCTACCACCATATATTTCAGGTTCACGTATACTCTTGCTGGGTAGGCCCCTAGGCGAGTATCTATCTGGATGGCCCCCTTCACCCGCACTCCTTCTCCATTAAACCCCAGAAGAAAATATTTAATGGGACCCAATTGCTCATCCTTGTATCTCAGCCTCCAAAACGTGTCGTAGTAGAGGATCTCACAAGCACTTCCAGTATCGTATGCGACTTACTTCTCATTCTTCTCCAATAGCCATTTTGATAACAAGAGGATCCTCATGAGGGGTAACCACATCAATAAGGTCATCATCGCCGAAGTAGATGTACCACTCATACCTGACTTTCTTGGAGGAAGACCCCCTACGTCTTTCTTTCTTTTTCTGACTTTCTTTCTTTTAATTGACTCCTCTTCCTTAGCCTTGACCACAATCAAAAGTACTTCTCTGGCCAAACTGTCACTGTCATACACTCCATGTTGCTCAGGGTCACGTACTCATCATCAGTTAAGCCAAGGTCTTGCTCTGATCCGGCCTTGCCCAATAGTTTCCTGGGGGGACTCTCTTCTCGAACTGTTCGCACCCCTCTGGCGGTTTGCTCTCTCATTATTTTCTGATGCCCCCACGGGTGTAGATCAACTTGGCCCATAACCCCCACTAGGGTGATCTTGGTGGTGGTAGAGGTCGATTCTTGACCCTCTCATCTCTCGCAGGTGCTATAATTGGGGGAGGTGGTGGGAGTACCATCGCTGGTGCAGGGGGAGGAGTGGCACTGGCTCGGGTCCTGCGAACTCGGTCCACCATCCATGCTGAATTAGATCTTCGACTAGGCCTTTTAGATGTCTGCATGAGTTGGTATCATGACCATGATCCTGGTGATGTGCACAATACAGTCGACGGTTGCGTTCCTCCAGCTTGGATATCATCTTGGGGGGAGGGACCAGTGCAGTATCGCCTCGCTTGATATTTAGAATCATGACCATGGTACGGTTGAGTGGGGTGTATTCAGGTGCTGGGCGAAACGGGTACAACTCCTTACCCACCTTTGATTTCTTGCTTGTCTCTCCTTCTTTAGGAGCCTTCTCCAAATTTTTGCTTTTTTTTCTTTTCCCCAGCTGCGAGGGAAGGCTTTAGTCGCCCGGGTAGCTCAGCCACAACTTCTGCTCCAGACTCATATTGATCACACCTACTGAAAATTTCAGCATGTGTTATGGGACGCTTCTTATTGAGGCAGAACACCAATTGGGGGTCCAGACAGGCCTTCGACAGAGTCGACACCACCACATTTGGCTGCAAATCCTTAATCTCTCTGGCTACTCCAAGAAAAAGGGTTATGAACGATTGGAGAGGCTCCTTCTCGCCTTGCTTAATTGCCATCAAATGGGATAAGTTATTCTTCTGGGCTCGGCTCCCCTGGAAGTGGGAGAGGAACAAACTGCTAAGCTCCCTGAAGGTCCCCACAGATTTAGGGAGTAGATTATTTAACCATGTCCTTCCAGCCTCCCTCAGGGTGGACGGGAAAGCTCTACAACACAAGGCGTCGTGATGGCCATAAATGCCATGCCAACTTTAAAGTTATCAAGGTGCTTCTCAGGATCGATCTTACCATCATACCACCCCACATTGAAAAGGGCAAAATTGATAGGAAGATGATGGTTCATGACCTCATCTGTCAGGGCTGTCTCCGTGGCATAATCCGGGAGGGCCTCAAAATCGACCCCCCTCTCTACGTGTTGAATCCTGTCCATCAGGTCCTTCACCAAGAGCTCCAGCCTGGCAGTATTTTCATCACTAGCGGGGGTGCTTCCTGCTGAGGGAATGGTTACCACCGGAATGACTGGTGGGATTGTTATAACGGACGGGATCGCTGTCGCCCTCTCTTCTTGGGCCGCATCGACCCTTGTTTGGGCTTCCTCTTGACCTCGCCTGACTCCTTCGACCTTAACTTGGGTGTCTTCTCAGGCTTGTCTTGCTGCATCGACCCTTCTCTGAGTCTCCCGAGCCACATCCTGTCTGTGTACATTCTGCCTCGGGCCCTTCTATTTCCATATCTCGACCCTAGTCAGTCCGAGATAAATGATCTTCTAGAAGCTGTCGGGGACTCATGGCTGCTCTGGACTACTTTGGTTGGGACGTACTCGGGAATGTACTAAAAATGAGGCTCCCCTACTGTGATATGAATCTATTATAGGGTTGGCCAGCCTTGGGTTGGGAGAGGCATCCCAAGGAGCGAAGCAGCTAGAATGCCGAGATCTCTGAGGTACCTCTGGGACATCAACGGGTGGTATAGAGGCGTCCGGCGCCCCTGCAGGTCGTTGCTGGAACAAATCCATCAGTGTGGCCAGTTGTTGGGCGAGTCGGTCGAACTGGGCTCGGGTAACATACTGAGAGGGATCAGGGTTAAGACCGCCTACTCCTTTTGTGGATTGATTTTCTAGTTGGATGTTAGGTGGGTTTGGGCCAATGGTAATGTCCACACGCTCTTGGTTTATATTTGCCTCTGTGTGGTGTGCCTGGGTTTCCTGAAGATTATAAGTGCTTTCTGCTCTTTCACTCGAAGCCATGGGTGAGGTGTATGGGTCAATTCAAGAAGGTAGAAGATGTGAAAGAAGACAAAGGGAGTGATGCTTTGAGTATGGATCCCTTAGGTATTCACCAAAAAACGGAGGAAAAGTTCTAAAGGCAAAGTATGTCGTGGGCCCCACGGTGGGCCTCGATCTATTGTTGATGGATTCAATTCAATCTCTCAGATCAAGCCACATTGCTGAAACACAAGCATAGCAGTAAAGTGGGCGGGATATACCACGGTGCCACTCCGATGCTAAAGTCAGTGGATTCCAAAGTCAAGTCGAATGGAGTTCTTCGTGAAACACTAAAACTCCTAAGAGGTGGGGTTCCCTGAGATATGGGAGCTTCAATGAACTTTTTTCCTCCGGGGAGGTGGAGATATGTATATGGGATTGAATAGTGGGGATACCTGAACTTGAATACTCTCTTTTTGTGGGCAATTCTGAATCCTTTGCAATCGATACTCTTTCACTACTTATAGGCTCCAGGTGGGGCTTCCCGAATAAGCTCTTCCCCACCTACCACCATCTCCATCATCTGTCAGTTAGAGAACACTAGGCCTAGATGATTACGACCCCCTAGGGTGGCGTTTGGATGTCTTGTCAGTCGTTTACGAACCCAATCGACCTTCTTCGACCCCCCTTTCGTCCACATCCTCCATTTCTTCCTACAATAGCAGCTGTCATTTCTCTTTTATCAAGCATAAACCTTATTTTCTGCTGATTCGGTCTATGATATGGTGACCTGGCAAGTCAAATCCGCATACTTGGCATTTATGGTGGTTGTCGATATTATGAGCATTAATGATAGACCATTTAATGTCCAACTACCTCCATCAGTCTATCAAATCATGGCCCGATTGCCCAGAAGGGGGTCGAACAGGATTTCATCTCCCGAACACCATCAGAAAAAACTCTTCCTTACCCTCATGCTTCGTACCTTGGATGTATGCCACGTGTCCCATTCTTCGAGACCTGTTACAGATTCCTTATCTACGGTCAGATTTAATTCTGTTACTATTTTACCCCAACAAGTCTAAAACGCATAAAGTAGTGTTGCGTAATAAACGAATTATCAAAGAGAGGTCTGTGTAATTTTCCCTTTTCTATTTTAATCGAAAAAGTCTGATTTGGTCTGCAGATCTGCTCACCAATCTACAGCAGTGATCATAAATTACCGCCACAACCCAGTCTGGAAATGATTTGGTACGAATTGGGAGCATCTTATGATTTGTTTTTGAATTGATTACTTCTTTTAACATTTGTATTGCCTTTGAGGATTTTATGGATTGTGTTTCGAGTACACACACATTGTTTTTTCAGTTGTCCGCACCTATAACTTGTTTGATAAAATTCTACAAGGTCCCTCAATCACAACTGTAGGATTATTTGGACTATAAAGGCTGATTCATTAGATTCAAATTCAGAAGGTTCATTGAGTCGTTTTCTGGGGGTTGCAAGTTCAAGTGATTCCTAAACATAAGCAACAACATATTTCAAATTCAAACTCCCAAGATTCAAATTTCTATAAACTTCTGTTTAGATTTTGAATTTCTGTTACTGATTAAAATTTTATAAATACAGTCTTCCTATCGTGTTAAATTATAAGAGAAAGAAAAATAGTCCAACTGAAACTCTTTCACTCCCATTCCATCTTATTCCAATGGAAAGGGTACCAATCAATCTAAAATAAACACAAGACAAGACCTATACCCAAAAAAAAAAAAAAAAAAAAAAAACCACAAGAAAAGATGCGGAACTGTGATGGATCACCTCACATATAAAGAATGGGTGACTCAAAAAACATCTACTTGACAATATGAACCCCTTTTCTTCCATTGCTCTAATACCAACACCCTTTTCCATGTAAAGTATCATTGTAAATACTTAAGCTTCAGTCTCAAATCAACAGTATCTATGGCTAGTTCAGTTTTGTCCAATATTGTATGGAATTTTTTTTTTACAACTTACCTAATAGTAAAACATCTCAATGTTGTTTGTTACCACTCTCTCCCTCAAGTCTTCCAACACGAGATGCAGTTTATAATCGAACAAATAGGGGTGTCAAAATTGAACCCAAACCAAAAATGAATCCAAACTAGCCTGATTCAGTCTGAACCAAATTGAAAAAGAGACCCATTGGATTGTAATTGGGTTTTGTTTTTAGAGCCATGTGAAAAACCAAAACCAGACTGGATCAATTGATATGCCCAAACCAAACAAACCAAATAGTTTAAAGTCAACATTTTCCTAATATACATGTGAGAAACCAAAAAATGAACCCAAACCACACTGACAATTGTCCGATAGAGCCATTTAAGCCAATTTGTTACTAATTGTTCATATACAATCCATAGCAAACTGAAACAGATCGATGGTGGACCGATAAGAGCCCGTTAAGCCAGTCAAGTTAGTCATATAGTAAACAGAAACTAAACCGAAACTGACTAATAAGAGCCCGATAAAAAATCAAAACCGGACCATCCCTATTAAGTTGTAATTGGGCTTCAGTGTACAGAACCAAAACCATATCGAACTGACCCATTGGCACCCCTACATAGAAAGAATCCACATGCCCTCAAACAGTATTTGTTACAATACAATATTCGCATTTACACAGTAATGCATGTAGTTTTGTGTGTGTAGAAACTGCCTCATTACTAAAAATAAGTGTAATTTTCCAGGACACTATTATATGATGCATAACCAGCTACAATGAAGCTCTTATACATCGAGAGAGAAATAGAAAAGGCACAAAGAGGAAAGATGCAAATAACAAGATGGATTTCGAACTAGGACTCCAAAACAACAGAACTAAAGTAGCATCACCAGAGAACCCAAAATAGGTCACTAGGCAAAAGATGCACCCTTATTTAAAATACATCCGTACAATTTTTGAGTTTACCACTTTGGTTACAACAAGATGTATACAAATTTGTAAACATGATTCAAGTTGGGACACTCAGTATTCACTCATTAGAAACATGGATAACCTGTTTTCCAACTGTTTGGCCAGCAAAGAGTTTGATTAAGGCAGAAGGTCCACTCTCGAGGCCTTCAACAACATCTTCTATATATACCATTTTTCCTTCTTTGATGTATGGGAGAGTCAAATCCAGAAACTGGGGATAGAGGTGAAAGTAATTAGTTACTACAAACCCCTCCATTCGATTATTCTTAAGGATAAGGTTCATTAAATTGTGAATTCCCTCAGACTGCTCAAGGTCGTATTGTGAGATCATGCCACACGCAGCAATGCGGCCGTGCTGTCTCATATTGAGGAGAACTGCATCAAGCATTTTACCTCCTACGTTATCAAAATAAATATCAATTCCATCCATGAAGTACCTGCAAATTAACCGGTAAACAAGTAAAATTTCATTGTGATATAACGGACCTGGTAGATATAAAAGGAAATTTAAAAAGAGAGATTATAAAATAGAGGGGAAAAAAAGTGAGAAGTGAGGTCATGAAATTCAATTAACCTTTTCAAAGCTGCATCCAAATCATGCTCTTTTTTGTAGTTGAAAGCATCATCAAACCCCAACTTGTTCTTCAATAAATCCACCTTAATTACAGGAAACAAAAAAGAAATATGAGCAATGATAAAATATGATCACTGAAGCCTCTAAAATAATTCCAAAATTAATTACTATTTTTCCACAGGAGGATATCCCTACTTAGGGATAAATGAATTATTGTATTGGTTAAGTCTTACCTTTTCGTCGGACCCAGCACTTCCAACTACATAACAACCCATCAACTTAGCAAACTGTCCAGCAATCTGCCCAACTGCACCAGATGCCGATGACACAAAGACATACTCTCCTTTCTTAGGGGAGCAAATCTCGATGAAGCCAACATAAGCACTTAGACCCGGCATACCTACAACGTAACCAACATGCAGCACTTAGACCAAAAGATAATACAATTAAGTCCAAAAGTGAGTGATTTTGAGCCCATATATCGTAGACAGCCCTATATTCAATATTGGTAAAATTAAGACAATAATTTATAATATTTATTGATCATAGATTCAATGGCCCATTATAACAAGGATATGTTGGGCTCATGTATTGTAGACCATCCTAGCTGCCTATTCGGTTTGGTTTTATTTTGGTTCCAAACTGAATAACATTTTAATGGGTCCTTCTATGTGACACTGGTTAGTGTCAATGTTCTATTAACAATGATTCCATTTCTGGATTTCATAGGCACATGAGTCCCAATATATAGGCACTTGACCAGCAGGAAGGGTGGATTTTATACAACCACAAACCGCTCACAGTTATTGAAACAGGATCAGGTCAATAAACCCCTTTTCATTAGCTAGGAGGGCAAACTGAATCCCTTAATAAACTTAATGGTTTTTTTTTTGCAATATTCCCCACATATACCCCCTCTTTGGTGACCATAGTTCTTTTTGTGCATGGCATTTTTTTAAGTTT
>JAMYWD010001343.1:0-25000 GCA_028583415.1 Protea cynaroides
CATAGTGAGCCTGATCCTTTTGTATTTTCTTGTATATTTACCGTGATGTTTTGGTGTGGTATCATTCTTTTTTATGAGAAATAAAATTTCTTTCTTTCTAGCTTAACCTTTTATGTTTTTCTAGTTCTTCTGTGATTTCTTGGAAGAAAA
The DNA here is from genome assembly GCA_028583415.1 of Protea cynaroides. Classification (NCBI taxonomy): domain Eukaryota; kingdom Viridiplantae; phylum Streptophyta; class Magnoliopsida; order Proteales; family Proteaceae; genus Protea; species Protea cynaroides. The sequence goes on from JAMYWD010001343.1 coordinate 151, forward strand.
TTTGATAGAAATAACCATGTGCATCTGGCCATTTGAAGTTTATGTTGACGATATTTGGTGCAGCCGCCTTCTATAGTCATTATAAGCAATAACATCTCTGTCATCAATACTAAGAAATGCTACCGATTCTTTGCCTAGGTGTTCTTTCCCGTTGAGCCTGTTATGATTCATGATTCAAGCATGTCATTTCTTGGGAGACAGAGATTTGAAAGTTGCAATATTACTAGTTGCAAACAGAATTAAACTCTTTTTGGAACTGGCAATTGATCCATTAAATTTGATCCCTGTTGATCGTTGCTGTATTTGGTAACTTTGGCTGGATTTTGTGACATGTCCTCACTTTTGCAAGGTCCAATTGGTTTAGTACGAAAACAGAATCTTAACATATTAACTTCTGATTTGATTTGTAGAATTAGAATAGGAGTGCATTTAAATTAAACAATAAAAATAAAAAAAAAAATCAAAACCTAAAAAACTAGTAGGCTTGGTTCAGGTGGTTTTATGATGTAAGGGTTATCTTTCTGTGGGTATATGCTAGGTTTAGAAAAGTGGGTCTGAAGTGAAAGAATAATGATTCATTAGAGGGAAGGTAGGACATACATTATGAGGAATCTCATGTAAATGTATGAGTTTCCCTCTATGGGAGCCTGAATATCTTTGTTGGGAAATTGTGTTTCCTTTTTTCTTTCTCTATCTTAATTTTTTGGGTGGGATTAGGGATGGTTTGGGGAAGGATGTAGATATAGAGCAGGAATAAATGAGTGGAAATCTCATAATCATTCCATCTACATACATTATTGACTAGTGTGCTTGAAATTGACAAATAATTTATGATTTAATGAAGAGTAACCTTAAAAAGCGCTCAAGATTGATAATGTCCTCTTTGCAAAAGTGGTAACGTCAAGGAAACTGCCATCCAGAGGCCTTCTCCATTTAACATTTGCAGGTTCAAGTTCATTTCGACACAATGACCTGCTTGTGGCTTCTTCAAGACACAAATACTCTTTGAATATGCATTCAGTGTAGCTCTACTGTCTATGAATTCAAAGACTCTGCTGGTGGCTTCTTTTCTAACCTTCATGGCTGGCATTTAGAGTAAAAAGTATGATCTTTGCTCATTTGTAGGCTTGTACAGCATTGTCAAATCCTGTAACTTCTAATGGTGGCTTGTGAGATGCCAATGTACGCTACTAGATAAGGCCCTCTGACATATTCCTAGTGTAGTCATATCTTTTTTTTTTCATTGTTCTTCTCCAAAATGACTCCCATATGTGCCCACTTGGTATTTTAGGCTTTAAGACCTGTACTTTCTAGCTGCATCTTTTATATTATAGGAAAATGGAAAAATATGAACTGTCTTCCATTTTCTGCTTTTGTAATCATTGGATCGAAATTCTAATCATCTCCACACAATTTTTTATCTGTTCTGTGGATGCTTTATAATGCAGGTTGTTGAGGTTTCCACTTCAAAAACTGGCAAGCATGGTCATGCCAAGTGTCACTTTGTGGGGATTGATATCTTCAATGGAAAGAAGCTTGAAGATATTGTGCCTTCATCCCACAACTGTGACGTAAAAGCCTTTTCTTTTCACTTAAAATTCTCTTTGGGAAAAGGTTGTATATAGCTGTGCATGTACACGGTCGTGTTTTCAGCCATCGGAAGAGGGAGAAGGGAGAATGTGTAATAACAATTCTTCCACTCCTACTGGATGAAGTGCCTGATGTACTGACTGTGTATGTACATGGCCTGTGCATAAAAATTGGGTCTATTCTTTTTTTTAGGATTATTTTCTTGTCCCCCTTCCCCCCACTGGGGATTGGGAGTTTATTTTAGGGACTAGCTTTTGTGGGTAGTGGTGTAGAAGTTGATTAGCTGGGTAATTGTTTTCTTCTCTTGCAGGTTCCCCATGTTAATCGTACTGACTATCAGCTTATTGATATCTCTGAAGATGGTTTTGTAAGTTGCTCTGTGAGTTTTGTGGTCTGATTTTAGGTTTGTCAGTTTGTTTGGCAATCCAATTGATTTGGTGTTCCTTTTTGGTGTAGGTGAGCCTTTTGACTGAAAATGGTGGCACCAAGGATGATCTGAGGCTTCCAACTGATGATACTCTTCTCACCCAGGTATGTAGCACTTCCCACCATCTTTTGGCATCTCAGTTGTGTTTTCATAATAGGCTCCTAGAGAGAGGATGGCTTGATCCTATGAGTTGATTTTCTTTATTTTGGTGTTGTGTAGATCAAAGATGGATTTGCTGAAGGAAAGGATCTTGTGGTTACAGTCATGTCAGCAATGGGGGAAGAGCAGATTTGCGCCCTCAAAGACATTGGCCCCAGAAATTAATTTATATAATAATATAAAGCTATAGGCTCGAAAAACTAGTTTTTCTTTCACCACTGAGTTTTGTGCACTGTGTGGTGCAACGCATAAATTACTTAGATGATCTGGAAGTATATAGTTAAAAGGACTTGTTTTCAGCATTGTATAAACATTATATGGTCATTTAACTGCTTAATACTTTACATTATTAGCTACCATTTCTATAGTTTATATTCTTACAACCTCTCTTTGAAGCACAATTGCCACATTTGCTGTGAGGATGGAGAGCTCATGCGCGCCGCATGTCTGACCCATCTTTTCTGTGCCATGTGGAAGGTTGATATGGCGATACCCGACCATTGGATATTTGGGGAGTGGTATGGATCATGGTTTTAGTTCATGGTATCAGAATGGGTATCGGTGATGTCAGAATGAATATCGGTATCAGATATATATCAGTCAGTATGCTGATGTGGAATACTTTTATGGTATGAGTTGAGTACTGATCGGTATTGACTATGTGTCGGCCAGTATTGTTCAGGTAGGTCAGGTATAGTTACCCATTCTGATTCTTGTATCTGAGTGGTAAGTTCTAGAAAAGTTCGTGAGGAAAGAATTGCTTCGAAGCCATAATAGAAGTCCACTTCATAAGAAAAGAATCTCTATGAACACCTCCTCCGTCTTGCCAGGCTCCATCATCACCTACTGCTCCATCGTGGCATGCATCTTCTCTCTCTGCCGCAGCAGCAGCACCACCACTTTCCCCACCACCTACTGCGCCACTTGCCTGCCCCACCCCTACTCCCACAGAGATAGATCATGAATCAATCCCTTTGGCCCTTCGATTTGCGAGTTCGTGTACTCATTGGTGTTTGGTAAACCCACCCGAGAGATTAGAGTTCTAAGCCCATGATTTATTGTCGATAGTTGCTCCTTCTCCAGTGGCAAGCCCACCGCCAGCATCTTCTCTATCTCTATGCATCTCCATGAGCACTTTCTTCATCTTGCAAGGTTCCATCATCACCCACTGCTGTATCCTGGTATACATCTTCAATCAGTCCTGGCCTCAACAATGATTTCAGACCGAGTCGCTAACAATGAGCAATGAAGTCACTGATTGACGGAATTTTAACTACAATGACAGAAGATTATTGAAGATAGCTTGAGAGCTCTAGTTGGATATGTATAGTGTAGACAACTACTACCATTGATCACTGTTGTCGCCTCAAACTGGATAGGTCCTTAGTTCGCTTAGTATTTCCTGCAAAAGGAAGAAAGAACACCGTAGTGATAGTCGAGTGGAGACATCCTTTGGCCACTTCGATGCCTAAGTTAGTTTGATGGACAAGCAGTATGGGACAGATAAGAAGGGCTGTCCCTTTGATTAAACTCGCTCTATGCTTGAATGCTAGAAAAAGGTTTGTGTCTGTGCCTGCGTATGCTTCGTCCTTTTATAGGTTGGGAGTGACCAGGATGTGGGAGCTGAACATGTCTTCTGTTGTGGTGGGATGTCCTCCCCTATAGCGTGATTTACCCTTACTAATTTGGAGATCAGGTGATCTTGCACTGAGTCACCAGATGGTGAGATCTCCTTCTTAGGATTTCATCAATTACTCTATGGTGGATATCTGTGGGAGTTTGATCTCTATACTCATTGAAACGGGTCTCTCTCATACGTTATTATACAGCTAGCATGTTGCTCGTGGACTTGTACGTCGGGGTTTGCTGTGGGAGAGCAGTCGAGATTACTATGTTAAAGAGACCGTCGAGGCCCCCCCATATTGTCGAGGTATCGAGGCCTCCATGTTAGTGTGATGTCGGTGCTTCTACTCTGGCGAGGCTCCGAGGCCCTCATGATAGTGACTTTTTTGGGGCATTTATGGTAGCAAGGCTCCAAAGTTCTTCACTATTCTCATTGGTGGTTTCATTATATCAAGAGTTGCTTTTGTCTTATACTTGCAAGGTTGATTATGGGAATGAGGGCCTTTCCTCGAAGGCTTGGGCCCTAATATACATGTGTCGAAATTTGATTGGGGGAGACATATTCTCCAGTATTAGATTCCCCTTGCTCTCGCCTGCTACTCGAAGGTGGGGAGAGCAATATATTTTTCCATTCTTTATCCAATGCCCATGAAGCTTCCTCTTGAGAGACCGTAATGATTATCTTTTGAGCAGGATTTTCAAATTTCTAGTCGTAGGTCCCGCCACTTATTCGTCGATCACTCTGTCACGTCATAAACGTGGCTGCTGGAGAACGGGTAGGGTGCGTCCACGTGGACTCTTACTTTTACGATGCGATGGTTACAGCCGTTTCATAGATAACTAGCCCATTATGACTTATGTTCAGATTTTTTTATCCGAACGTATGGTCCTTATATATTGTTCATCCTCTCTACCTTCTTCCTTCTACTTTCTTCTTCGATCTCTTTGATTTGTCCGCTGTTCTTTCTTAACATTTATTGCAAAGCTCTTCATCAATCTTCATCGTCTCCAAGTAAGTATGGCTAGGTCTAAGAAACCCAGCGATAGAGTAGAGACTAACCCTGAAGAGGAAGCCTCAGACTCAGGTGCCGCGGCCAAGTTTCCACTTTGCCTCCATTCCTCTTGTTATTCATGAAATAGGGATAGGTTGGAAGAATGAGGTTAGGAGGGCAAGGGCTATCCAAGCTGCCCGAATGCGGGGGGCGAATCCCAGACCTCCTCCATCTTCGAGAGTCTCTCCCAACACTAACTACGCTGCCAGTAAAGTCAAGAGTCGAATGACTCAGTCTCGATTAGGTGCCATTAGGGAGCTTTACAGGGTCCCCGAGAACTTAACTTTCATGTTATCGGAACCCGAGGACCAGATGTGTACCCCACGTAATGACTCTATTGTTTCGTACAAGGAGATGTTCCAATTAGGTTTCAGCTCCCTCCTCCTTTTTATTTTGAGTTGTTGGATAGCTTCGGACTGGCGACCTCGTAGATCACCCCCAATGGGTGGCGCGAGATTACCAGTTTCTTGGCTAGTTCGAAGCTAAGTGGGTTACCCACCGAGGTCGTCCTCTTTAAGAAGTTCATCCACTTGGTCTCTGGAGCATCGAATGCGGGGGATGGCTGGTATTACTTCTAGCGTTGGAATGACTCATCTTATGCCTTGGCCAAAGGTGTCATCACCTCGCATCACCACTGGAAGAACAATTTCTTTTTTGTCTCTTGGACTCCATTACCCAAGGACACTTGGCCTCACAACCGCTGGTCCAAGGTCATCATTTCTGTGGTCAACACTATCCCTTTAATCAACCAGGACTTGAATGAGTGCACTAAGGCAATCTACGTCATCCCTCCCCCAACTCTAGAGCAGTTGACTGACCTCGAGTTCCTTTGGAATACTAGGCTGGGTAAGCCCCAATTTTCTAACTAACTTCATCTCTTTGGATTATTCATAATTTGACCTCTTTTCTGGTTGGCAGTGGACATTGGATTAGAGGATCTCGTTGTAGTCCTTATGGCCGAGAGCCCACCAAAGGAATCCGACGTTCCCAACACCCAAACCTACGAGGGTTCTTCGGAGGGTCCTTGTAAGACCCGTATCGTACTAACTGGTCTTACCACCTTGTATCAGGTCTACCTATCATGGTTGGGCCAAGCGGACCAAGTGCGTGAAGAAACCACAAGGGTAGGTATAAATTGAATCCAAAATCAGCTATTTAGGAGTGTGTGGTCACATACCTAAACAGGTGTGGTCGACCACACCTCAGAATAATGCGACTACTGGAGTCTGGGACGTGCGGTCGTAGTTGTTGGATGTGTGGTCGATGGGTTCTGCGACCCCACGTGCGACCACACGAAGTCAGGTGTGTCACACCCCAAATTCTGATCCAACCAGAATGGTGTGAGTGAACCGTCATTGAACCAACGGTTCACACCAGGATCTCGAATAGGCCGTGTCCACCCATACAAACCAATTACACATAACCACAATCAGAATATAAATATACAGCGGAAGACTTTAAATAGAATGAACTGAGTATCTATTGATAATTTAAATAAATATCCCATTATTCAAATTCAATCACATAAAATAATAATCTTTTACATCACTTAATATCAAACAAAAATAACTGAAACGACTAAATAAATCCATCACAGGTACACGCAGAAAGGGCACTCGCATGAAGCGTCATGCTCGTCCTCTCCTGCCTGTACGTCCAAAGCAGCTACACCTCCATACGCCGGAGCGTTTACATAGTCATCCACAGTGTATCCTGCATCAACATCTAAAAACAATGTATATACAAAGGGTGAGCACACAACACAGCTCAGTAAGGCAATCAGACAGTTTCACAAGATTATGCATGAGTAACAATCATTTTTATGCTGTGGTCTGGTTTTAAGTTTGCAATGTGCTATAGAAAGGTTTGGTGGCCCCCGCACCTCTATACACGAGTGTGTGGCGTCGCACAGTAATCACACAACCACCAACCCACATACACCCATCATGGAATAGAGATAGAGCTAAGGTATACCCGCACCTCCCCTGATACTCTACCCATACCAGTACCTAAGCCCCTACTGGCCAGGGCTCGCAAACTGGGCTCGCAACTAACCAATCCTATATGTCAACAATGTATGCTCTATCCCAGCACAGCCGTCTACGGCATAGAGATAGAGCTAGAGCGTGCAGGCCGGGTCGGAGACCTCCTAGACCTCACCTCCCCCTGATACCCTATCCGCAACTAACCCACTAGGATAGAAACAATACGCAGGTAGACCCTATCCCAACACGACACCCTACGGCATAGAGATAGAGCTAAAGCATCGTGGACAAGGCAGCGTCGACTCGGAATCCTCAGTACCACCCAACGATGGTCGGGACAACATCAATATCGGAGACCAACGTACCACGATCTTCCCCTGATACCCTATCCGTACCAAGCATGTTAAGATAGAATACTACAAAAGGTGCCAGTGTGAAGAGCGATCCCAGGCCCATGCCCCACTCCACACACCAACGAAAACAATCACATGCCTAACAATCACATCCTATGAATGCATGAACAATAATAATAGCTGAAAGTAAAGGATGGCATGTGAATATGCACAAACATCACATCACAGATATTCAATGATTAACAACGATTTACTGTCCATTAATTATTAGGTTTAGGTCAGATTCCCTTACCTGACGCTCGTTCAATAACTTGCTCCACGTCGCAAGATCCAAACGATAAGTCACAGCGTCCTACATAATATTAGGGTTCCATTAGAATATATTATTTAGGGTTTCATGTTGGTCGGAAACCAACATGGTTACAAAATACCCTCACAGAGCTGACCGGTGGCATGTACCGGTCGCAGCTCTGTAGGAAAGACTGGCGACCGGTATGGTCAGCCGGTCCCCCACAGATAACCTCCCGAGAGGTAGCGGTCGCAACATACCGGTCGCACTATGTGCAACCGGTATAGTCGACCGGTATGTCTCCGGAAGACCATACATGGGTTCTTCGACTGCCGTCGATCATCCTCCATGGATTTTCAGGGTTTCTCCTATCCATTCTAAGTCTAGGCTTTGAGTTAGAGCTATCCCCAACTCATTCAAGTCTCGTTTCGATGAATATCATCTCGAAACTCGAATCTAGGGTTTGACGGCAACTTAGGGTTTATTGGCCAATTTAGGGTTTTAGATCAATACCTACTTTGCATGGTATTGATCCACCCACATAACTAACATAGGGTAAGAAGATGGTATCAAACACTTACCGTTGACAGGTGTAGCGAGAGCTTCGTCAAACGGTAATGGCGGCACCTCCTTCTTCTTCCTAGCTCCTTCTCCTCTCCAAGCTCTTTCTCTTCTCTAGGGTTTGGGAGAGACAATGGAAAGGATTTGAGGGGTTTAAGGGTGTATTTATAGGCTAGAAATAGGGTTTAGTAACCCTACTAGGATTAGGAAACTTCTAGGATTCGAAATCAGGAAAGTGGGACCCGCAGAGACCAATTTCCAAATTCCCGCACATAGCTGTGCAGGCCATACCGGTCGACCGGTACCATCATCCGGTACCATCGACCGGTATACCTAAAATCAGGTATAATTGGTCGACTTCGGTCCGATTTCGTACCTGTTTGTTATCCGCTTGCCCCGTCTGGCTCGGTGATGATCGGAAGACCTGTCACGACACAAAACCAAGGTTTAGACCGGGTTTTCAGAGTGCGGGTCTTACAACTCCACCACCCTTAAAAGAAATTTCGTCCCGAAATTTACATGTAGGTACTACAACTCCCCCACCCTTAAAAGAAATTTCGGCCTCGAAATTTGAACGTACCTTGATCGTCAAAAAGGTTAGGGTACTCCTTCCTCATCGCGCTCTCTTCTTCCCAAGTAATTTCCTCCACATTTTGGCTTCTCCAATGCACCTTTACATAGTGGATATCCTTGGTTCGAAGTTGCTGAACTTTTCGGCTTGAGAGCATTACAGGCACCACTTCGAAAGTTAAGTCTTCAGTCAAGTCCGGAGGATCAGCGCTCAAGATATGCGATGGATCTCTGACATACTTCTTCAGTAATGATACATGGAACACATTATGAACGCTAGACATAGATGGTGGTAGAGCCAATTGATATGCTACATTACCACGTCGATTCAATATCTCATATGGTCCCACATACCTGGGGCATAGCTTCCCCTTCTTACCAAACCGTTTCAGACCTCGCACCGGTGACACCTTCAAGAACACTTTGTCACCCACTGCAAACTCCAGATCTCGACGTCGATTATCTGCATAGTGCTTCTGTCGAACTTGAGCTGTCTTTACTCTCTCTTTGATCTGATCAATCACTCGGCAAGTTTCTTCAACAAACTCCGGTCCTACAATTCTTCTTTCCCCCACTTCATTCCATAACAGAGGTGTACGACATTTTCTCCCATAGAGAGCTTCATATGGGGCCATCTGAATTGTAGCCTGATAACTATTGTTGTAAGCAAACTCGATAAGTGATAGCTTCTCATCCCAAGCTCCTTTGAAATCTAATGCACAAGCTCGAAGCATATCTTCCAAAATTTGAATGGTTCGCTCTGACTGTCCGTCCGTCTGAGGATGGAAAGCTGTACTGAACTTCAACTTTGTTCCCATAGCTTTCTGTAATCCTTCCCAGAATTTCGATGTAAAACGGGGATCTCTGTCAGATACTATACTTTCTGGAACGCCATGAAGTCTGACTATATTATCAACATATAACTTGGCCAGCTTCTCCATGGTATACTGAGGTCTGACCGCAATAAATCGAGCTGTCTTGGTGAGCCGATCTACTATAACCCAAACTGCATCCACTGACCTTGGTGTCAAAGGTAGGCCAGTGACGAAATCCATAGTGATACAATCCCACTTCCATGCAGGTTCTGGTAATGGCTGTAGTAAACCTGCGGGTCTTTGTCTCTCCGCTTTAACTTGTTGACAATTCAGACATTGAAACACGAAACGAGCTATATCAGCTTTCATACCCCTCCACCAATAGAGTCTTCTTAGATCATGGTACATCTTGGTACTTCCTGGATGTACCGAATATGGAGTGTAATGAGCTTCAGTCATAACTCGGCCTCTGATATCGCAGTCTTCGCTCTCAGGTATACATACCCGTCCGCGATACTTGAGTACTTTGTCTGATTCCAAGGTAAAGTCAGGATTACACGTACCCTTCTCTAAGTCTTCCTGCACTGTCCTGAGATATGGATCCTGTAGGATTGCTACCTTGACTTCATCAATTAGGCTCGGTGAGATCTTCAATGCGGCGAACATCATAGTGAACTTATGAATCAAGCCTTGCTCAACCGGATCTTCTGCAGTTTCGATAATATGGTCTTCATCAATTTCCATCGAACTCGAGGCTGCAGCACACAATGCGGCATTTGTACTCGGTCCTGCCTCAGGTTTCGATGCCCACTTTCTGCTTAAGGCGTCAGCCACCACATTTGCTTTACCCGGGTGGTACTGGATGTCGCAATCATAATCTTTTAACAATTCCAGCCATCTTCTCTGTCTCATATTCAGATCCTTCTGAGTGAAGAGATACGTTAAGCTCTTGTGATCTGACTTGATCTGAAACTTCTCACCGTACAAATAGTGTCTCCAAGTCTTGATTGCATGAATAACCGCTGCTAGCTCCAAGTCATGCGTAGGATAGTTCTTCTCGTGCTCTTTTAACTGTCTTGATGCGTAAGCGATCACCTGTTCTCCTTGCATCAGAACACACCCAATACCCAACCCTGAAGCATCCGTATATAGAGTAAACGGTACGCTTGGTTCGGGGATGGTTAGGATAGGTGCAGAGACAAGTCTTGACTTCAAAGTCTGGAAGCACTTCTCACACTCATCTGTCCATATAAATTTCTCTCCCTTCTTGGTCAATCTGGTGAGTGGAACCGCGATCCTGGAGTAATCTTCCACGAATCTTCTATAATAACCAGCCAACCCAAGGAAACTACGAATCTCTGCAACAGATTTTGGTGCTTCCCATCCTACGATAGCAGCTATCTTGCTTGGATCCACCTTGATACCGTCCCCAGATACAACATGGCCCAAGAAAGCTACTTCCTTCAGCCAAAACTCGCACTTCTTGAATTTTGCATAAAGCCTCACGTCCCTCAGCCGTTGTAGGGCTGCTCTCAAATGCGCTGTATGAGTCTCCATGTCCTTAGAGTAAATTAATATGTCGTCGATGAATACGATGACCGAAGTGTCCAACATGTCATGGAACACTCGGTTCATCAGTTCCATAAACGACGCTGGAGCATTGGTCAGCCCGAAAGACATAACCAGAAACTCATAATGCCCATACCTTGTCCTGAAAGCAGTCTTCGGAATATCTCCGGCCTTGATCTTCAATTGGTGATACCCCGATCGGAGATCGATCTTCGAGAAAACCTTTGCACCCTGCAGCTGATCGAACAGATCATCGATCCTAGGCAAAGGATACCGATTCTTGATCGTCAACTTGTTCAGCTCACGATAGTCAATACATAGCCGTACACTTCCATCTTTCTTTTTGACGAACAACACAGGTGCTCCCCAAGGCGAAATACTAGGTCGTATGAAGCCCTTATCCAGCAATTCTTGTAATTGGGTCTTCAACTCCTTTAACTCGGTTGGGGCCATCCTGTATGGCGCTTTAGACACCGGAGCCGAACCTGGTATAAGGTCTATCACAAATTCTGTAGCCCTGTCTGGTGGTAAGCCTGGAAGATCCTCTGGAAATACATCTGGAAACTCCCGAACCACCTCTATATCCTCCATCTTGAGTGACTCTGCTGTGAGGTCGACTACAGATACGAGATAACCCACTCCCCCTTTCTCCAAGCATCTCTTAGTCTTTAGGGCGGAGAGGATCAACTTTCGCTTCCTAGATAGCTTAATTCCAGCGAAACTATATTCCTTTCCCTCTCTGTCAGTAAGCATAAGCTTCCTTTCACCACATAAAAGGACGGCCGAATGATGGCCTAGCCAATCCATTCCTAAAATGACATCAAAATCTGCCATCTCAAGTATTACTAGGCTTGCTTCTAGGTCTCGGCCCTCGATACTTACAGGACATGGTCCATAATACTTGGTCAAAGCCACTTCGACTCCTAGTGGAGAGCGAACTATCAAGCTTGGGTTCAATTGCTTGATTGGTAACTCCATTCGCTTCCCAAAAGAAACAGAAACAAAGGAGTGCGTGGCCCCAGAGTCAAATAATACTCTGGCGGGTAAACCAGCTACATTTACAATTCCTGGAATATATTGTCCCTTAGTTCTATATGCTCATGCAACTGAAAGAATAAACCAAATAGTAAGGGATAAAGTCGTACCAGTTACCACATCAGGTGATGCGGCTGCCTCTTCAGTGGTGACTGCATAAACTCTGGCTTGCTGGGGAGCTTGCTTCCTAGGTAGCGTGCAGTTCCTTGCAACATGTCCAAGTTGCTGACAGTTATAACACTTAATATTCGGGTTGGGCCTGGTTAATTGTGGCACAGGTGGTGCCAGGTTGTTTCTCGCAGGTGCTGTAGCAGTCTGCCCCCTGTATGGGCGGAATGGTCTAGTATTACTGCCACTCGAGTTCTCTCCAGCAGGTCTCTTCACTCCCTTGTTTTGAGCGAAGAAGCTGTCCCTCTGACTGGACTCTATCACCCTCGCAACCTGCACTGCCTCGTTGTAGGTTTTCTTATCCAGACCCAAAAGATGTTCTCTAATGCTTCCACGTAGTCCCATGGTGAACCTACGTATCTTTGTCTCCTCTTCCCGCATACTGACTGGTGCGAAGAAGAATAGCTCTTCGTACCTCTGTTGATAAGCATCTACAGTCGACTGACCCTGCTGTAGACTGAGAAACTCTCTCTCCATTGAATCCCTGAAGCTCTTTGGGAAGTATTTGTCGAAGAAAGCCGCTTTAAACACTTCCCAGTCAACTAGTGCATACTGGTTCTCCAAATATGCCCGCGTGGAATTCCACCAAGCATTCGCGTCCTCCCTCAGCATGTGAGTGGCAAATAGAACCTTCTCCTCCTCAGTACACGTCATCAACCGGAAGTTCTTTTCCATTTCTGAAACCCACTGTGCTGGCCACAATGGTTTCCCTGTTCTGCCGGTGAATGATGACGGTTTCAACTTCAAGAACCTGTCCACCGACCTGCTAAGATCGTGCTGTCCCTGGGTATCTGCTCCGTACCATGGTGGTGGATACGGATATGCCCCTGGATACGCAGAAGGCGACGGGAAGCGATGCGGTGGTGGTACATTCTGTGCTTGGGCCCTTGGCCTTGGGCTACTCTGCACCCGTTGTGAAGACATTTTCTCTCCAGACCCAGGCGTATTACCAGCGGGAACAGAACCTGCTGACCTGAGCATCGCTAGTACCTCACTCAGAAATTCCTTCTGTTGAGCTTGCATCTGATAGACCAAGTTTGTAACTATGGTCTCGGAATCCCTGTGAGGTGGTCCTGGTAATTCTGTCGGTACTTCCGGGACCTGTTCCTCATCCTCTTCAGGGCTGGTTTCTCTAACCTGGTCTTGCTCAGCTTGCTCTTCCTCTAGGCGCTTCCTGGCATGATGATGCTTTCTACCCCTTCGACCGTTTCCACCTGCCATCTCAGACTATTTATTTGGATCTGAGAAGAAGACATAACACGTGAGAATCATCAATAATAGTAGTGTTAGTCTTGAATAATGCAGGGGAATAGTCGAGAAGTAACATTTCAATTTGCACAATTTTGTAAATTTTACATTTTTCTGACTCTTTTGGGGCGTACCGGTCGCAGTATACCGGTCGCTCACCTGTAGAAATATGCTGCGGCCGGTATAGTCGACCGGTCAAAATTAAAATTCTGGCCGAGACATACCGGTCGCATGTCTATGAGATACCGGTCGCCACTCTGTAGACAGTGTTGCGACCGGTATAGTCGACCGGTCAGAAAAATTTTCTGGCCGAGACATAGCGGTCGCACACCTGGGTTGATACCGGTCGACCGGTATAGGCATAACCGTCGACCGGTATGCCCAAAATGGCTTTAAAATCGCGAAAAAGTGAGATTTTTCTCACTTTTCCTTTCTCTTTCTCTCCGGTGGCGATTCCTCTCTGGGTTCCGAGTTGCTACAGTTCGACCGGTGCTATTTGAGGCCGATTCCTTCCATTCAAGACCTAGCATATCGTCTCCAGGTAGGTCTCTACCCTCTCTCTCATATTTTTAGGAAATTTTCATATCGTCTATATGTAGAATTTTAGGTTTTTCTTTGTTCGAGATGTTTTAACCGTAGGAATTCTTTTCCTTCGGCTTAGAAAGGGTTTAGGGACCCCCAAGAGCAAAAGCCCTCAACCAATTTGGGGTTTCACCGAACGGTTTTCATAAAAATCGAATTTTTCATCTTTTTGACCTAGGTTTTCAAAAATTTCGAAAATTTTCTAATTTTTCTTAATTCTTGAAATTTCTTGAAATTGCTTGTTATAATTGCTTGTGATTGGTTTATGGAAGAGTGTGGGGGTTACGTAAGTCCTCCTCCCCATGTTTTTGGGTGAGTTCGAGGCTTTTTCCCAATTTATAGCCGTTATGCTGCCGAAATTTCGAAAATTTCTAACCTTTTTATCTTGTTTTCTTTTGTTTTGCAGATTCTAAATGGCTCCTAGACGCAACCTCGGGAAGCGATCACACGGTTCCAGTTCTCGGGTTCCCTCTCCACCTATCCCTCAGCTAGATGAGCTCTGGTTTCGCTCTTTGGAAGCTCAGGCTCGGTTTCCCTGGTTTGATGACAAGGGTATTATATCCGGGCGACGGGTCAATGTGGGACAGTTGCACCGGTTCAATGTAGAGACGGCTTTTGGTGCTCTAGGTTGGCTGCCGGTTATCTCCTACACAGAGACTACACGCCCTAATCTGGTCAAGCATTTTTATGCAAATCTGGAGCTCGAAGGGGATGTCGAGGACCCGAACCAGTGTAGGGATCTATGCATCACCAGTTACGTCCGGGGTGTACATATCTCCTTCAACACCCACCAGTTGGCTGATCTGCTTGGGGTTCCCAATGATGGGGATTTGGTATACTGCGCCCCCAAGGCGAAAGGTTATTTGACTGAAGATTTGCGCCGGGAGATAGCGCAACAGATACTCAACCCTGGGGCTCCTATGAAGGCAGCTAGCTTGAGACCTATACCTCGGGTCTACAGCCGCATCATCCAGCACGATATAGTGCCACAGAGCGGTCACTACAACGAGTTGTCCCAGCTCACCCAGTACGTCACCTATTGCGTCTGCACCGGAGAGCGGATCTCACTTCCATACCTCATCATCCGGACTATGCATCGAGCGGCTGTGGCCGATCGGGCCAGCAACCTTCCCTATGGCCGTCTCGTCACTTTCCTTCTTCGCCGTCTGGGCGTGAGTTTCAGAGGAGAGACAGCCGTTGAGGACTCCATGACTTCTGACATCGACTGGGATGCGATAAACAGGATGCAGATGGTTGATCTGCCCGTTAGCGATGACGAGTTGGAGGCTCGCCCTCGTCCACTTGGGAGAGTAGCAGCAGCAGCAGCAGCAGCAGCCGCGGCCAATGCGGCCTATGCGGCAGAGATGGGGGATGATGATGATGACGATGTAGTTGGGGAAGCACCAGTGCCTGCCCCACAGTCTCCACCTGTACCACCACCATCTGTTCCCATGGCTGGACCATCTCAGCCCCCTCCCGACTCAGTGTTGGGTATGTTTACTGAGATCAGGGACACCCAGAGGGTCATCCTGGAGTCTCAGCGAGCGATGGGTCAGGAGTTGGGACGCCTGGCTCGTGGTCTACGAGTGACTCAGGACCAGGTGCATTGGCTTAGGGTCGCATACGAGCGGGACTACGACATAGCGGACCCCATTCCTCCCAGGCCTCCTACCCCATGATTTTCCATTTACTTTTCTTTTGACTGTTTATATAACAGGGTAACTTTCCGGTTTGTGGACTGTACCCTGTAGCACTATTACATTTGATACTATTTTTCCCATTTAATGAAAGTTTCATGGTTCACCTATCTAGTGTATGTGCACAGATTAAGTTTCACATTTAGAATAGTACATTATTCTCTTTCTTAGTCCGTCTCAGGTATCAAACAATGCTTAGGGTGTGTTTGTATTAAGATTTTTAAACTTCCTAACTCAGTTCATCGACCCCATTATGTGTAGCATGGTTTGTTGGAACAGAGCCCGAGAGCTCTGATACCAAGTTGTCACACCCCAAATTCTGATCCAACCAGAATGGTGTGAGTGAACCGTCATTGAACCAACGGTTCACACCAGGATCTCGAATAGGCCGTGTCCACCCATACAAACCAATTACACATAACCACAATCAGAATATAAATATACAGCGGAAGACTTTAAATAGAATGAACTGAGTATCTATTGATAATTTAAATAAATATCCCATTATTCAAATTCAATCACATAAAATAATAATCTTTTACATCTCTTAATAACAAACAAAAATAACTGAAACAAATAAATAAAATCCATCACAGGTACACGCAGAAAGGGCACTCGCATGAAGCGTCATGCTCGTCCTCTCCTGCCTGTACATCCAAAGCAGCAACACCACCATACGCCGGAGCGTTTACGTAATCATCCACAGTATAACCTGCATCCAGATCTAAAACAATGTATATACAAAGGGTGAGCACACAACACAGCTCAGTAAGGCAATCAGACAGTTTCACAAGATTATGCATGAGTAACAATCATTTTTATGCTGTGGTCTGGTTTTAAGTTTGCAATGTGCTATAGAAAGGTTTGGTGGCCCCCGCACCTCTATACACGAGTGTGTGGCGTCGCACAGTAATCACACAACCACCAACCCACATACACCCATCATGGAATAGAGATAGAGCTAAGGTATACCCGCACCTCCCCTGATACTCTACCCATACCAGTACCTAAGCCCCTACTGGCCAGGGCTCGCAAACTGGGCTCGCAACTAACCAATCCTATATGTCAACAATGTATGCTCTATCCCAGCACAGCCGTCTACGGCATAGAGATAGAGCTAGAGCGTGCAGGCCGGGTCGGAGACCTCCTAGACCTCACCTCCCCCTGATACCCTATCCGCAACTAACCCACTAGGATAGAAACAATACGCAGGTAGACCCTATCCCAACACGACACCCTACGGCATAGAGATAGAGCTAAAGCATCGTGGACAAGGCAGCGTCGACTCGGAATCCTCAGTACCACCCAACGATGGTCGGGACAACATCAATATCGGAGACCAACGTACCACGATCTTCCCCTGATACCCTATCCGTACCAAGCATGTTAAGATAGAATACTACAAAAGGTGCCAGTGTGAAGAGCGATCCCAGGCCCATGCCCCACTCCACACACCAACGAAAACAATCACATGCCTAACAATCACATCCTATGAATGCATGAACAATAATAATAACTGAAAGTAAAGGATGGCATGTGAATATGCACAAACATCACATCACAGATATTCAATGATTAACAACGATTTACTGTCCATTAATTATTAGGTTTAGGTCAGATTCCCTTACCTGACGCTCGTTCGATTACTTGCTCCACGTCACAAGATCCAAACGATAAGTCACAGCGTCCTACATAATATTAGGGTTTCATTAGAATATATTATTTAGGGTTTCATGTTGGTCGGAAACCAACATGGATCACAAAATACCCTCACAGAGCTGACCGGTGGCATGTACCGGTCGCAGCTCTGTAGGAAAGACTGGCGACCGGTATGGTCAGCCGGTCCCCCACAGATAACCTCCCGAGAGGTAGCGGTCGCAACATACCGGTCGCACTATGTGCAACCGGTATAGTCGACCGGTATGTCTCCGGAAGACCATACATGGGTTCTTCGACTGCCGTCGATCATCCTCCATGGATTTTCAGGGTTTCTCCTATCCATGCTAAGTCTAGGCTTTGAGTTAGAGCTATCCCCAACTCATTCAAGTCTCGTTTCGATGAATATCATCTCGAAACTCGAATCTAGGGTTTGACGGCAACTTAGGGATTTATTGGCCAATTTAGGGTTTTAGATCAATACCTACTTTGCATGGTATTGATCCACCCACATAACTAACATAGGGTAAGAAGATGGTATCAAACACTTACCGTTGACAGGTGTAGCGAGAGCTTCGTCAAACGGTAATGGCGGCACCTCCTTCTTCTTCCTAGCTCCTTCTCCTCTCCAAGCTCTTTCTCTTCTCTAGGGTTTGGGAAAGACAATGGAAAGGATTTGAGGGGTTTAAGGGTGTATTTATAGGCTAGAAATAGGGTTTAGTAACCCTACTAGGATTAGGAAACTTCTAGGATTCGAAATCAGGAAAGTGGGACCCGCAGAGACCAATTTCCAAATTCCCGCACATAGCTGTGCAGGCCATACCGGTCGACCGGTACCATCATCCGGTACCATCGACCGGTATACCTAAAATCAGGTATCATTGGTCGACTTCGGTCCGATTTCGTACCTGTTTGTTATCCGCTTGCCCCGTCTGGCTCGGTGATGATCGGAAGACCTGTCACGACACAAAACCAAGGTTTAGACCGGGTTTTCAGAGTGCGGGTCTTACAGGCTGACTCCGTGATTAGGAAACCTTCCTAATCCGAAGGGGGTTCTTTCCTAATCTAAGTAGGACTCTATATGGAGGGTTTTCCTCTATATATAGGACGTCCCTTAGCCTCTTTCATCCTTTTAGAACTCAAACTGAAAGAGAGAGAAAGAGAAGAGGAGGAAGATAAGGAGAATTGAAGAGGAAGACTAAAAGGACGAATTTCAGAGAGAACTCTGAATCTTCAACAAGTTTAAGGTATGAAAACATTCCCCACATCAGTTGAATACCTAGAATAGATCATGGAAGAGATGGTGATTCAAAGTGAGACTCCAATCATAAAACCATGGACAAATTCTAGAGAGATCTATGGAGGGAATCTATTAGGATGATGGATTATGTAAAAAATATGAATTTTAAGCCATAGAACAATCATAGGAAGGATCATGATGGTAAGCCAAAGAATCAAAACACGAAAGAATTGAGTTGAGAGTGAAAAGTCGACCATCACATGTGTGGTCGCATGATATGCGACCACACGAGACACATGTGATAGACCATATGCCCTCGAAAAAGTTTCAGGGAGGGTGTGGTCGCATGGTATACGACCACACATATGGACCACACGCCCTCGGGAAAGTTCCAAGGAGGGTGTGGTTGAATGTATGGTCGCATGGTATGTGACTACACATAGCGACCACACACCCTCGGGGAAGTTTCAGGGAGAGTGTGGTCGCATGTATGGTCACATGATATGCGACAACACATAGCGACCACACACCCTGTGGTCGCAAAAACTGAGACCATAGGTGCAGTCACACCTGCAACCACTCAGTTTATGGAAGTCTGAAATTATGAAAATTAATTCTAATTTAAAATCTATAAATTTGTTAGGTTTCCAAGTGGTCTAAAAGTGATTTACAAAGCTCGGACAAGGAACAACCAAGGACCAAAGGTGAAGGAACAAGACCTAAATTAATTGGTTAATAATAAACTGTTTTACTTATTGAGTCCAATGCCATGAATGATTCTATGCTTATATACTTGTAATGTGCATTTCACATGTCATCCAATATTCCTGCTATTACTGCTCATGCATATTTAATTATGTTTATTTATAACATGATGATGATGATGATGTTAGGAATAGGCATGTGAATGTATGTGTGTGGTTAGTGTGCTTGATGCGAATGGAGCATCAGGGGGAGGACATGACACTGTGGTTCATCCTGGTCACCAAACTCTAGCTCTATCTCTACTCAAGTCTTTCCCACTAACATCGTCGTATCGTCATTACCTTAGTAGAACTATTACGTCGTAGGGCATCAAGGATGTGGTCTCGGACCGTGTAGTCTCTGACTCTACCGGGGGGCCTTAGCTCTATCTCTATGGACGTATTGAGGGATGCTGGGGTGAGGACTTGGATACACTATTTGACATTAGGATTGGTTAGTTGCGAGCCCAGTTTGCAAGCCTTCGCCAATAGGGGCTTACGTGTTGGTATTGGTAGGGCATCAGGGGAAGTGTTATGCGGTGTTTGATCCGGGCACTTTAGCTCTATCTCTATTCCATGATGGATGCATGTGGGATGGCCATGGTGTTTGATCCATTGGGCGACTTCACACACTCGTGTATAGAGGTGCAGCGGCCACCAATCCTTTCTATAGCACATTGCAAACTTATAAACCAGACCAAAGATATGAATTGAATGCATGCATATATTTGTTGCATTATTTTGTTTGCTCACCGAGCCATGATGTGTGCTCACCCTTTCGACGTCGAATATTTTTAGTTGATGATGCAGGTCCTACCGTGGAAGACTATATGAATGAACCATTGTTCGAACATGTTGCTGCGATGGATGTGGAATCTATGGAGGAGTCGCATGATTCGTCGTGCGAGTGCAATTCTTGTATTTTCGATTAGATTTAGTTATTGGATTATCAGAACATGTAATTGATTACTTTATTTTATTTTTTCTCTTGAGTCATTTTGAGATAATTGGATAATTAATTATGTTATCACTGTTAGATACTCAGTTCATTAATATTAAAGACTTCTACTATTGTTTATTACTCTGATTATGGTTGTAGTTGTATCTGGTTCGAACAAATGGGCACGGCCTATACGAGATCCTGGTTGAACTGTTGATTCACAGACGATTCATCACACCATTTTGGTTGGTTCAGAATTGGGGTGTGACAGTTCTGCCGAGGTCTCCAGAGCTTCCTCCCCTATTGTCCTCTTTTCTCCCAAGGAAGAGGCTACTGTAGAGGAAGGAGACGTCGAGGTGCCGGACATTGAGGGGGATGAAGGCACAGAGTTGAGGACTCATGAAAAGAGGAAGCGACATCATGGCAAAAAGTCTGAAAGGAAAAAGAAGAAGAAGCAATCCTCCAGGACTGAAGGGGATCCTCGAGGTACATCCATTAAACCTTTTCCTTTTTGACCATTTGTTTCTCCCCTGGTTATTTGGTTTTAATTTCCTTTTCTCTATTTAGACGTTGACCACGACTGGGACCAAGCTAAGGAGTTCACCCATCTTGAAAACATAGAGGATGACGTGACGCCTTTTGTGCCCGAGGTCAACATCTCTACTCGCCAGTTGGCCCTACGTGCTCCCGTTGTAGCGGAGGAGCTCATCTGAGCTATGAAGCTTCTTGTTGACGAGTTCAGCAAGATGTCACTTGAGGAGGCCTTCAAATGTGAAGCATGCCATCGCATAGAGGTAACATTTCAATCATTCTCTTCTGTCCTTAGAGATCTTTTGTGTCATGACTCATCATTTTCTTTTTATGTTGCAAAGTGGTCACTTCTTATCCCGAGCTCGAGCTATCGTAGTAGACCTCGAGGATAGGTTAAACATGGCTCTCCAGTGGATATCTGGTGCGAAAACTCATAGCGACGAGGCTTACACTCTTGTCAAGGAATATCAAGAGGAGACGTTGAAGTCTCAGAGCCGGGCCAAGGATCTCGAGGAGGAGCGAACGAAACTCAAAGAGGATCTTAAGGAGGCTGAGACCAAGAAGACTACTCTACGACAGGAGCGGGATGATGCTGAAGAGAGGGCTGCCCATGATAGAAGGTCGTATGAGGAATTGAGGGAGATTGGGGTATGCCTCGAGGAGGAGGTTCAAAGCGCCAAGATCACTATTACAGCGATGGAGAAGACTGTTGGGGATGAGCGAGTTGCTCACAGTGCTACCTTGGCGAAGCTGGAAGCTGCCTTGAGGCTCGGATCCAGGAGGTGGGGAAGAAAGTTGTGGAGGACTTCAAGTCTGGAGCTGAGTACAAGAAGACTATGACAGAGTCCTTGCTGAGGCTGGTGATGCCGATGCTGACTGAGATCCAGGACTTCGTTTGGGCAAGTTATCCTCAGTTTGATCTCTCGTCGGTGGGTGCTTTCAAGAAGCTCCTTGGGGCTGCTGCGTCTCAGAGAGTGTCACCCCTTCTGACTCTACCTTCACCTTCTGGCCAGCCTTCTTCAGTCCTTCTAGAGGTGGCCCCCGAAGACCAATCTGCTTCCCTCGCTCCTGCTTCGACTTCTCAAGTTGGTCAAGCTGAAGACGTTTCTCAAACCGATATGCAAGTCCCCCTACGGCCGAGCCGTGATGAGAAGACGATACTTGAAAGATGTGTTTTTTTTTTTTAATGTAACTGCTTGTACTACGTTCTTTTTTTTCTTTTCTTTTTTTTTTTTTTGTGAATGAACAAAGCTTTTTTCTTCATTCTTTACTTACGATTTTTCGGTCTTCTATCCCTTAGGATGATTATCCATCTTTTGAGCTTCGAGGCCCTTGGGACAGCCGAGGGTGTCGAAGATAACTTCTTCGTAATTGAGGTTCTCGTCAACAGAGTCAATCCTCCGTGCTTCGGCTCCTCGAGCTGGGTATGAAGCCGACAGTTTATCCTTAAAACTTAGGATAATTATCCACCCTCCGAACTTCGAGGCCCTTGGGGCAGCCAAGGGTATCGAAGATAACTTCTTCGCAATTGAGGTTTTCGTTGATAGAGTCAACTCTCCGTGCTTCGACGCCTCAAACTGGTGTTGAAACCAATATTTTATCCTTAAAACTCAGGATAATTATCCACCCTGCGAGCTTCAAGGCCCTTGGGGAGCTGAGGGTGTCGAAGATAACTTCTTCGCTATTGAGGTTCTCATAGACAGAGTCGACCCTCCATACTTTGGTGCCTCGAACTGGTGCTGAAGCCAACATTTTATCCTTATAACTCAGGATAATTATCCACCCTCCGAGCTTCGAGGCCCTTGGGGAAACCGAGGATGCCGAAGATAATTGTTTACATTAAGTAAGTCATGTTTCTTATAACCAAGTATCTTTATTGATTTTTACTTGACTTACAACACTTTACGAATAAAATTTTCGTAAATTCGACACATTCCACGTCCTTGGGACAGCCTCGCCATCCATCCTTTGAAGGTGGTATGCCTCTATCCTTACTGTCTTGACCACTTTGTATGGTCCTTCCCAATTTGGAGTTAAGTTTCCTGTCTTGATGGTTCCAAGGCTAAAGCCTTCCTCATAACTAAGTCACCTATTTGAAACAGTTTCTCTTTCACTTTTTTGTAGTAGTGGTTGGCCATCCGAGCCTGGTACATGACATTCCTTAGGTGGGCCGCTTCCCTTACTTCCTCTAAGATGTTGAGGCCTACTAGCATATTTTCTCAATTTACCTCTTCATCGAAGTTGGCTGTTCGAAATGACCTGTGGACGACCTCAACGGGTATGACTGCTTCTACCCCATGGCTAAGCATGAAGGGCGTTTCCCCCATGGGTGTTCTATTGGTTGTTCTATAGAACCAAACGACGCTAGGAAGCTCCTCCACCCATCTTTTTCTTTTTTTCGTCAACCTATCCTTTAGTCCACTTAGGATTTCTTGGTTTATCACCTCTTCTTACATGATTCTCTTTTTCAATCCTTCAAGGATGGTCCTATTGGTAACCTCAACCTGACCATTTGCCTTAGGATAATGCACCAAGGTGAAATGTTGGGCTATCCGGTATTGTTTACAAAAGCCATGGAATTTACTTGAGTCGAACTATTTTTCATTGTTCGTGACTACTACTTGTGGTATCCCATACCGGTAGACTACAGAAAGTTTGAGGAACTTGATCACTTTTAAAGCTGTAATCTTGGGCGTCGGCTCCACCTCTATCCACTTTGTGAAGTAGTCAATGGCCACGATCAGAAATTTATTCTGCCTCAGTCCTGTGGGGAATGGTCCTAAGATATCCATCCCCTATATGGCAAAGGGAACTGGGCTTACTATTGGCTGTAGCGGCGCTGCAGGCTGTCGTTGGACTTTGGCATGCCTTTGGCATTGTATGCACTTTTTACATACTCTTCGCATTGTTTCACAATGTTGGGGAAGTAGTAACCCTACCTGATTAGTTTTTGTGCCAATGTGCCACAGAATCCCTCATGTACGTCCTTGATCGCTCCTTTGGCCTCGAAAGGTTGTAGGCAGCTCATTAGAGGTAGAGAGAATGCTTTATTATATCAAACATCTTTATATATGACGTACCACTTCGATCTGGATTATATTTTTCTCTCCTCCTTAAGCTCATCTGGGAGTATCCCATTTTTTAAGTAGTCTAGGATCAGATCTATCCAACAAGGCTCATTTGCTAGCATATTGACCTCGACCTTTGGGGTGATGCTCGGCTTGTCCAACCGACTCAAATATATCAACCTATCGGTCAATGGCAAGCCCTTACTCAATAGCTTTGACAATGCATCCGCCTAAGTATTATCTTCTCTGTCGATACTTCGGATTTCAAAGCCTCGGAAGGTTGCTATTAGTTCCCTAACATTTTCAAGGTATGCTTGCATCTTCTCAACCTTCACCTCGTAGTCTCCAGTCACCTACTTAACCACAACCTGGGAGTCACTGTAGGCAGATGTGAGTGATCATAAGGCATTTTACCAATTGAAGCCCTGCAATCAGTGCCTCGTATTCAGCTTCATTATTGGTGATAGGGAAATCAAACTTTATCGAGCTCTTGATTTTGAAGCCTTCTGGGCTGATTAGCACTACTCCTGCCCCAGATTAATTTTCACTGCTTGCTCCATCAACAAACAGTGTCCACGGTGGCGGGCAGGTTCTGGAGTAGGGGTCGGTGGCTGTATTTGTATGGCCGTATTAGGGTCGTTCGGATCATCCACCAACGTGCTCTCAATCAGAAAATCAACCAAGGCCTGGGTCTTGATCATTGTCCTTGGCTTGTAGTGGAGGTCGAACTCTCCAAGCTCTACGGCCCAGTTGATCATCCTCCCTGACATATCATTCCTTGTGAGGATCTTCTTCAGAAGTTTCGTTGTCAAGACCTCGATTGTGTGGGCTTGGAAGTAGGGACACAATTTTCCTGCAACGGCACCAGCGCCAGAGCATGCTTTTCTATGGCTTGGTACAGAGTCTCCGCATCCAACAACATCTTACTCACATAGTATATTGGTCATTG
>JAMYWD010000135.1:10000-14952 GCA_028583415.1 Protea cynaroides
AGGCTTAGGGGCTTAGGCTTAGGCCTAGGCTTAGGTTTAGGCTTAGGTTTAGGTTTAGGTCTAGGTTTAGGCTTAGGTTTAGGTTTAGGTTTAGGTTTAGGCTTAGGTTTAGGTTTAGGTTTAGGCTTAGGCTTAGGTTTAGGTTTAGGCCTAGGCCTAGGGCTTAGGTTTAGGCCTAGGCCTAGGCTTAGGCTTAGGCTTAGGCCTAGGCTTAGGTTTAGGCTTAGGCCTAGGCTTAGGTTTAGGTTTAGGTTTAGGCTTAGGCTTAGGTTTAGGCTTAGGTTTAGGTTTAGGGTTTAGGTTTAGGTTTAGGTTTAGGCCTAGGCTTAGGCCTAGGTTTAGGCTTAGGCTTAGGTTTAGGTTTAGGTTTAGGTTTAGGTTTAGGTTTAGGTTTAGGTTTAGGTTTAGGTTTAGGTTTAGGTTTAGGGTTTAGGTTTAGGCTTAGGTTTAGGTTTAGGTTTAGGCTTAGGTTTAGGCCTAGGCTTAGGTTTAGGCTTAGGCTTAGGCTTAGGCCTAGGCCTAGGCCCAGGCCCAGGCCCAGGCCTAGGCCCTAGGCCTAGGGCCCAGGCCCAGGCCCAGGCCTAGGCCTAGGCCCAGGCCCAGGCCCAGGCCCAGGCCCAGGGCCCAGGCCCAGGCCCAGGCCCAGGCCCAGGCCCAGGCCCAGGCCCAGGCCCAGGCCCAGGCCCAGGCCCGGCTAGGCCCAGGGCCTAGGGCCCAGGCCCAGGCCCAGGCCTAGGCCCAGGCCCAGGCCCAGGCCCAGGCCCAGGCCCAGGCCCGTTAAGGCCTAGGCTTAGGCTTAGGCCCAGGCTTAGGTTTAGGTTTAGGTTTAGGTTTAGGTTTAGGTTTAGGTTTAGGTTTAGGTTTAGGTTTAGGTTTAGGTTTAGGTTTAGGTTTAGGTTTAGGTTTAGGTTTAGGTTTAGGTTTAGGTTTAGGTTTAGGTTTAGGTTTAGGTTTAGGTTTAGGTTTAGGTTTAGGTTTAGGTTTAGGTTTAGGTTTAGGCTTAGGTTTAGGCTTAGGTTTAGGTTTAGGTTTAGGTTTAGGTTTAGGTTTAGGTTTAGGTTTAGGTTTAGGTTTAGGTTTAGGTTTAGTTTAGGTTTAGGTTTAGGTTTAGGGTTTAGGTTTAGGTTTAGGTTTAGGTTTAGGTTTAGGTTTAGGTTTAGGTTTAGGTTTAGGTTTAGGTTTAGGTTTAGGTTTAGGTTTAGGTTTAGGTTTAGGTTTAGGTTTAGGTTTAGGTTTAGGTTTAGGTTTAGGTTTAGGTTTAGGTTTAGGTTTAGGTTTAGGTTTAGGTTTAGGTTTAGGTTTAGGTTTAGGTTTAGGTTTAGGTTTAGGTTTAGGTTTAGGCCTCAGGCTTAGGCTTAGGTTTAGGTTTAGGTTTAGGTTTAGGCTTAGGTTTAGGTTTAGGTTTAGGTTTAGGTTTAGGCTTAGGTTTAGGTTTAGGCTTAGGTTTAGGTTTAGGTTTAGGTTTAGGTTTAGGCTTAGGTTTAGGTTTAGGTTTAGGTTTAGGTTTAGGTTTAGGTTTAGGCTTAGGTTTAGGTTTAGGTTTAGGTTTTAGGCTTAGGTTTAGGTTTAGGTTTAGGTTTAGGTTTAGGTTTAGGTTTAGGTTTAGGTTTAGGTTTAGGTTTAGGTTTAGGCTTAGGTTTAGGTTTAGGTTTAGGTTTAGGTTTAGGTTTAGGTTTAGGTTTAGGTTTAGGCTTAGGTTTAGGTTTAGGTTTAGGTTTAGGTTTAGGTTTAGGTTTAGGTTTAGGTTTAGGTTTAGGTTTAGGTTTAGGTTTAGGTTTAGGTTTAGGTTTAGGTTTAGGTTTAGGTTTAGGTTTAGGTTTAGGTTTAGGTTTAGGTTTAGGTTTAGGTTTAGGTTTAGGTTTAGGTTTAGGTTTAGGGGTTTAGGTTTAGGTTTAGGTTTAGGTTTAGGCTTAGGTTTAGGTTTAGGTTTAGGTTTAGGTTTAGGTTTAGGTTTAGGTTTAGGTTTAGGTTTAGGCTTAGGTTTAGGTTTAGGTTTAGGTTTAGGTTTAGGTTTAGGTTTAGGTTTAGGTTTAGGTTTAGGTTTAGGCTTAGGTTTAGGGTTTAGGTTTAGGCTTAGGTTTAGGTTTAGGTTTAGGTTTAGGTTTAGGTTTAGGTTTAGGTTTAGGTTTAGGTTTAGGTTTAGGTTTAGGCTTAGGTTTAGGTTTAGGTTTAGGTTTAGGTTTAGGTTTAGGTTTAGGTTTAGGTTTAGGCTTAGGTTTAGGTTTAGGTTTAGGTTTAGGCTTAGGTTTAGGTTTAGGCCTAGGTTTAGGCTTAGGCTTAGGTTTAGGCTTAGGTTTAGGCTTAGGTTTAGGTTTAGGTTTAGGTTTAGGTTTAGGTTTAGGTTTAGGCTTAGGCTTAGGCTTAGGTTTAGGTTTAGGTTTAGGTTTAGGTTTAGGCCTAGGTTTAGGTTTAGGTTTAGGCTTAGGTTTAGGGCCCAGGTTTAGGTTTAGGCCTTGGCCAGGCTTAGGTTTAGGCTTAGGTTTAGGTTTAGGCTTAGGGTTTAGGCTTAGGTTTAGGTTTAGGCTTAGGTTTAGGTTTAGGTTTAGGTTTAGGTTTAGGTTTAGGTTTAGGCTTAGGCTTAGGTTTAGGTTTAGGTTTAGGGGTTTAGGTTTAGGTTTAGGTTTAGGCTTAGGTTTAGGTTTAGGTTTAGGCTTAGGTTTAGGTTTAGGTTTAGGTTTAGGTTTAGGTTTAGGTTTAGGTTTAGGTTTAGGCTTAGGTTTAGGTTTAGGTTTAGGTTTAGGTTTAGGTTTAGGTTTAGGCTTAGGCTTTAGGTTTAGGCTTAGGTTTAGGTTTAGGTTTAGGTTTAGGTTTAGGTTTAGGTTTAGGTTTAGGTTTAGGTTTAGGTTTAGGTTTAGGTTTAGGTTTAGGTTTAGGTTTAGGTTTAGGTTTAGGTTTAGGTTTAGGTTTAGGGTTTAGGCTTAGGCTTAGGTTTAGGCTTTAGGTTTAGGTTTAGGCTTAGGTTTAGGTTTAGGTTTAGGTTTAGGTTTAGGTTTAGGCTTAGGTTTAGGTTTAGGTTTAGGTTTAGGTTTAGGTTTAGGTTTAGGTTTAGGTTTAGGGTTTAGGTTTAGGTTTAGGTTTAGGTTTAGGTTTAGGTTTAGGTTTAGGCTTAGGTTTAGGTTTAGGTTTAGGTTTAGGTTTAGGTTTAGGTTTAGGTTTAGGTTTAGGTTTAGGTTTAGGCTTAGGCTTAGGTTTAGGTTTAGGTTTAGGTTTAGGCTTAGGTTTAGGTTTAGGCTTAGGTTTAGGTTTAGGCTAGGTTTAGGTTTAGGTTTAGGTTTAGGTTTAGGTTTAGGTTTAGGTTTAGGTTTAGGTTTAGGCTTAGGTTTAGGTTTAGGTTTAGGTTTAGGTTTAGGTTTAGGTTTAGGTTTAGGTTTAGGTTTAGGTTTAGGTTTAGGTTTAGGTTTAGGTTTAGGTTTAGGTTTAGGTTTAGGTTTAGGTTTAGGTTTAGGTTTAGGTTTAGGTTTAGGTTTAGGTTTAGGTTTAGGTTTAGGCTTAGGTTTAGGTTTAGGTTTAGGTTTAGGTTTAGGCTTAGGTTTAGGTTTAGGTTTAGGTTTAGGTTTAGGTTTAGGTTTAGGCTTAGGTTTAGGTTTAGGGTTTAGGTTTAGGTTTAGGCTTAGGCTTGGGTTTAGGTTTAGGTTTAGGTTTAGGTTTAGGTTTAGGGTTTAGGTTTAGGTTTAGGCTTGGGTTTAGGTTTAGGTTTAGGTTTAGGTTTAGGTTTAGGTTTAGGCTTAGGTTTAGGTTTAGGTTTAGGTTTAGGTTTAGGTTTAGGTTTAGGCTTAGGTTTAGGTTTAGGTTTAGGTTTAGGTTTAGGCCCGGCCTAGGTTTAGGTTTAGGTTTAGGTTTAGGTTTAGGTTTAGGTTTAGGTTTAGGCTTAGGTTTAGGTTTAGGTTTAGGTTTAGGCCTAGGTTTAGGGTTTAGGTTTGGGTTTAGGTTTAGGTTTAGGTTTAGGCTTCAGGTTTAGGTTTAGGTTTAGGCTTGCGGTTTAGGTTTAGGTTTAGGTTTAGGTTTAGGTTTAGGTTTAGGTTTAGGGTTTAGGTTTAGGTTTAGGTTTAGGCTTAGGTTTAGGTTTAGGTTTAGGTTTAGGCTTAGGTTTAGGTTTAGGTTTAGGTTTAGGTTTAGGTTTAGGTTTAGGTTTAGGTTTAGGTTTAGGTTTAGGTTTAGGTTTAGGTTTAGGTTTAGGTTTAGGTTTAGGTTTAGGTTTAGGTTTAGGTTTAGGTTTAGGTTTAGGCCTAGGCTTAGGTTTAGGTTTAGGCCCAGGCCTGGCCCAGGCCCCAGGCCCGGCCCGGCCCAGGCTTAGGTTTAGGCCCAGGTTTAGGCCTAGGCCTTAGGTTTAGGTTTAGGTTTAGGCTTAGGCTTAGGCTTAGGCTTAGGCCTAGGCTTAGGCTTAGGCCCAGGCTTAGGCTTAGGTTTAGGGCTTAGGCTTAGGTTCCAGGCCTAGGCTTCCAGGCCCAGGCCAGGCCCCAGGCCCAGGCCCAGGCCCAGGGTTTAGGTTTAGGGTTTAGGTTTAGGTTTAGGTTTAGGGTTTAGGCTTGTGGCTAGGTTTAGGTTTAGGTTTAGGTTTAGGGGTTTAGGTTTAGGCTAGGTTTAGGTTTAGGGTTTAGGTTTAGGCTAGGTTTAGGTTTAGGTTTAGGTTTAGGTTTAGGTTTAGGTTTAGGTTTAGGTTTGTGTTTGGGTTTAGGTTTAGGTTTAGGTTTGAGGTTTAGGGTTTAGGTTTAGGTTTAGCTTAGGTTTAGGCTTAGGTTTAGGCTTAGGGCTTGTGGGTTTAGGTTTTGTGGTTTAGGTTTAGGTTTAGGTTTAGGTTTAGGTTTAGGCTTAGGTTTAGGTTTAGGGTTTAGGTTTAGGCTTAGGTTTAGGTTTAGGTTTAGGTTTAGGTTTAGGTTTAGGTTTAGTGGTTTAGGTTTAGGTTTAGGTTTAGGTTTAGGAGGTTTAGGTTTAGGTTTAGGTTTAGGTTTAGG
>JAMYWD010001349.1:0-68346 GCA_028583415.1 Protea cynaroides
CACAACAACACGATCAAACATCAGTAGCCTGGCTGGGGCAAACCATACTCGTCTCCCAAACATCGCGCTGCACGGATATACCTAAGTGCCCTCGGCCAGCCTAAGCGCCAAGCCGACAACACTTCCGGGGTAAGAGGCAGTCAAGACAACAAATGTAACAATGCCTTAGCCATTTTTCTAAGGCATGTCTGCGGCCGGATTCGACATCGTTCGTTTTCGGACTCTGCTACAAGCTACCAGCCCTAGCAACTTTAATTACTTAAGTGTTCTTGGCCTACCGAGGGCTGAGAAGAAAACATTGGCAGACAACAGATATACAAAAAAAAAGGATGTTTATTGATCAAGGCCCTAGAGGGGCAGGGGTACAAGTATACAGTTATAATGATAAATTTTTTTTTTTTTACAAGTGGTCTCTTCAAGACCGCTTCTCCTCAGCGGCCGGATTTGCTTGATCCTCGGCTGGCAGCGCAAGGTCCGGGAGCTCCACGAGCGGCGTCTGCGGCACTTCGTAGGGGGGAAGATCGTCCTCTAGCATTTAGTCGGCCTTCGGCCCGCCGAGATCCCTCGGCGTCGAGCGGGGTCTCTACAGGATCCGAGGGCTCCAACCCATCAATCTGGGCGATAATTGGGATCTCGGACCAGTTTATCTTGAGGGCGCCCTTATCCTCTAATTGTTCCCTCAAATACTTGACCCCCCTCTCAAAGTACACGTAGGCGGCCTCGTCGACGTCCTCTTCGTACTGAGCCGAAGACTTGTATTCGGCAACAGCTCGAGACAAGGCCTCCCGGTGATCCTCCTCGGCCTTGTCCAACGCTTCCTTGGTTGCCCTGGCTTCTTCCTCGGACTTCTTAAGCTTCTCCTCCAGCGCCAGCTTCGCCTGCTGCTCAGCCTGCAGATCTTCCTCGGCCTTCCACCGCTTGTCCTCGGAAGACCGAAGCTTTTCCTCGGATGAATGCACTCTCTTATGCTCTTCGCCAAGGGTGGCCTCGGCCTTGTCCAGAGATGCCCGGAGGGCGACCTTTTCTGCAACGAGGCCCTTGAACTCCGACGATTGGTTGGTCAGATTCTCCTTGGTAGCCTTCAGAGCCTCGCGTAGGGAGATCTCCAAGACCTCTTTCTCATCAAGGTCAAAGAAGGCCCGAGCAACCCGTTCGCTGACCTCGGCCAGAAGATTGCTCATGTGCACAAAAGGGACCACTCAGAAAATGAACATTAAAAAAGAAAGAAATGAAGACTCCGAATATTACCTGACTGCACGCTGTGAAGGCTCGTCTGTAGACCTCCTCGTTTGATAAGTCAGAGGTGAAGGCTATGTCCGCTGGGAGGCGTCCCTCGGTGATTATGATTCTAGCCGCTTTTGTGCTCTTGAAAACCGAGTCCGTTGACTTCAGTCAGAGCGCAAGAGAGAATGGTACCTTCGGAGCCTCCTGTTTTTCACCCCTCTGACAGGCCGCATGCCCGGCTTCCTCCTTGGAGGCTCCAATGGCCCCGGTCAGATCAACCACCTAAGGTTTCTCTGTAGCCCTCTTGGCTGCAGGCGTCACCGCGCCCTGATCGGCCTTAGTCTCCTTTGCGGCGACCACCTAAAGGGGCTGGACTTCCTTCGTCGTAGCCCCCGCCGTTGTCTCCTCTTGACGGCCGAGCCTAGGGGCCGGCCTTGTCTTATATATGTCGGCCGGAAGCTCCGCGGCCGACTTTATCTTCTTCTTTGGTGGCCCCTCGGGCATGGGCCCCTTGCCCTTTGCCTCGACCGTGATCCTCGGTTCTTTCCGTGGAGGTGTGTCCTCCTGTCCGCCCGCTGGCTGAGCCCCCTTTGCGGCATCGGCCGTCCGCTTAGCCATGATCCGGGCAACGATCTTATCGTCTTTGAAGTTCACTACAAAAAAAAAAAAATAATAAATAAAAATAGTTAGTGACAACATCAAGATAGCGGCAGTTCATAGTCTGAGTCCTAATGTTATTAAACTCACCAAGGAGACCGTGCTCGGCCAACTGCACGGGATCCGCAAGGTCGGAGAGGCGCACAGTCTTCCCGGCCATCATCTTGCGCTGAGCCCTTCTCTCCTCCATCGTCAGGAAGGGGATTTTATTGAACCCCGTGGCGTCGACCACCAGCAAACGTTCGACAGAGGAAGAGCCGAGCCGTCCGTGGGAGGACCCACGAAGAAAAACTTGTCCTTCCACCCATGGATGGAGGAAGGCTTTTGGGTGATAGCCGGAAGCTTCTTTCCGCCCCTCTGGCTGAAAAAATATCACCCGGTCATAGCCCGGGCCTTGGTCAGACTGGCCAACTGGAAGACCGACCGAAACAAGTTCAAGGTCGGAGTCTAACCCAGTCGGCGGAGAAACAGGATGAAGGCAAAAATGCATCTCCACCCGTTTGGAGCAAGCTGGGAGGGGGCGATGCGGTTGGTTTGAAGAATTTCTACAACTAATGGGTGAGGGGAAACCGGAGCCCAGACTTCAGGGTGTGTTCATACACGTAAATCTCTGACGTATTCACGGTACATGCCCACTCATCGGAGGTTGGGAGCTGAACTTTGACATTTGTCATTGGCTCTACGAGCTGGTGTGCCCGACAGATTGCTAACAAAGCCGCTTCGGTTTTGATCTTACTTGGCACCTTCCATGCTGGGACGGTGCCGAATGCAGTTACTGACGGTCGGCCACCTCTCTGACGAAAATCCCGTTGAGTCGTGGGGCCTGCGGGGTGACCACGCTCTTCGGCCTCAGAGGAACTCTTCTCAAGTTCCTCCTCTGAAACCGTATTGGAAGCCTTGGAGGCAGCGGACCATCCTTCCCTGGAGGAGGATGATCCCTCAAAAGAAGAAGAGGTTCGGGAAAGGGTCATTTTTTCACTTATTCTCACTCTACCAGAAGAGGTAACACTATTGGAAGAAAAGCTACTAAGCATGAACAAACAAGAAAGGAAATGTGAGGAGACTTACTGGTTGGAAGAAATCGAACTTCGACTGCAGAAGCAAAGATTGAAAATGGGAAAGTTCGACTAGACTCCGAGTGCTCTGATAAAACTCCAGTTGCAACTGAAGCAAATGGTTGAATGAATGAAGTATGAGAGTATTTATAGGTCCTATGACCGTGAACTGTCTCTTCAGGTTTCAGACACGTGCTTCAGCTCCATTGGTCGTCGTCTGCCGCGCCGGACACGACGTGACAATCTGACGTCATGCATAATGATGACGCTCCTCCTCGAGGCACTCTGCCTCCTGGTAGCCGTCGGATCAATATGTCGATCCGTGTCGTTTTAGTCTCAGCCATTCGATGCTTTCGACCGTTTCGAAGACGAGCGGCAGTTATTGGCGCTCCGTCTCGAGGCACACCATCTCCTGGTAGTCGTAGGATCAAGGGTCGATCCGCATCAAATCAAAAGATCGACAGTCGGTTATGTTTGCGGAACCCGAGTTTAACACCTCGAGCCCCGCGCCTCAATCAATCGTATAGACAGTTGGTTCGGGGAGCAGTCAGAGTCATTCAGTGTAGCCATTAATCTGGCGATCGGCCTCATACGGCACAGGTTTTCTCAACGGTTTAAACTTATTGCACTATCGAATTCGTTGCATCCGACAGTGCAAGGGGCATCCGTTAGGAGGGAAAAATCCCCTCCATTTAAAATCTTACACGTGTCAAGTTTCACCTTCGGAGCTTGAGCCCTCGGAGTATCTCACGCTCGGTATCATGTATTCGGCCTGACATCCATACGGCCTCTCGTGCGCCCGGCCTCTCGAGTAGCGCTCGGAGTTATAGTCCTACTCGGCTACGGTTCTCAAGCGGAAGCCAGAGTCCCATTGTGATTATGCTACCTCCGGGGAGTCCTTCTCTCAGTCTGATACGACACCGACTATTCCGGTCGGTCATTACTCACACGTTGACACGTGTCAGTCCCAAAGCTGACCGAATTAGCTTCCTTGGCTAAGGTCTCCGACTCCTACTCGGAGTCTACCACCCAAGTGTCCCTCAAAGCGACACGTGACAATCCTATAGGCGATCTACTTCCCTGAGTCCTGGTGCCTCCATGCCTCTTCCCAATCTATAAGTAGAGGGCAACCCCTCAAGGTAATCTCTTACGCACGCACAAGTTACAAGCTATTGTTATTCATCCCTCTCACAAGCTCAAACTCTCTCATCGTCCCACTCTCTAAACTGGAGATAGCTTTCTGCTATCTCTTAACTGTTTACCTTGGGAATTTAACTTAGGCATCAGAGTGTACCCGGGGCTTAGGCGCCCAACTCCTTTGTCTCTTCTCTGTGATTGCAGGTTTGCAGGTCATTCAGAGCGCGGATCGACGGGCGATTTCCAACCGTAACACCTGCAATATCAAAAACTAAAAGAATTACACGCACGAGGGTCAGCTCTCCAACTTGAGCTCAGTGAGTAAACAAAACAATGCAACAAACATATGCATGCATTCAATTCAAATCTTTGGTCTGGTTCATAAGTTTGCAATGTGCAATAGAAAGTGTCACACCCCAATTCCGCACACTTCAGAATGGTGTGATGAACCGCTAGCAAACCAACGGTTCAACCAGGATCTCGGACAAGCGGAATCCATTTTATCTAAACCTCATACATCCACATTCATAATCAGAGTAAATACACAATGGCGGAAGTCTTATAGTAAAATGAACCGAGAAATCTACTGTGATATTAATATTTAAATAGCAAATTATTCTGTATCAACTAAGACATAAATAAATATCAAATACATGTCTTTATTAAATCCAAATAAATAAACTAGAAATCTAATCGAATACACATGAGTTGCACTCGCAAGAGGAGTCATGTATATCCACTTCATCTTCAACTTCCATCGCCGCCACGTGCCCGTACACTGGAGCATTGACTTAATCTTCAACTGTAGTACCTGCATCATCAACTAAAAATATTCGATGTCGAGGGGGTGAGCACACATCATGGCTCAGTGAGCAAACAAAACAATGCAACAATACATATGCATGCAGTCAATTCATATCTTTGGTCGGTTTTAAAGTTTGCAATGCGCAATAGAAAGGTTGGGTGGTCAAAGGTTAAGGTTTATTGACCCCGCCTCTATACACAGGGTGTGAAAGTCCGCCCAAAGATTAACGTTTATTGTCGTCCCCATCCACCCTACCATAACATTGTACAACAAAGGTTAACGTTTATTGCTATACAGTGCCATACCAACACGAAGCCCCTGCTGGCGAGGGCTTGCAAACTGGGGTTGCAACTAACCAATCCTAATGCCAAACAGTGTATCCAAGGCCTCACCCCAGCATCCCTCAGAACGTCCATAGAGATAGAGCTAAGGCCCCCCGGTAGAGTCAGAGACTACAAGGACCAAGAGCACCTCCCTTGATACTCTACGACGTAATAGTTCTGCTAAAGTAATGGCGATACGACGATGCTAATGCACAAGACTTGAGTTAGAGATAGAGCTAAAGTGCTGAGACCCGCCAAAGGTTAACGTTTATTGACGTTCCCATCACACCTCCCCTGATACTCGCTCGCATCAAGTACACCAACCACACACATACATTCACATGCCTATTCTTATCATCATCATCATCATCATGTTATAAACAATAAGGTAAATATGCATGAACAAATAATAGAAATATTGGATGATATGTTGTATGCACATTACAAACATATTCGCATAGGATCAAGCATGGCATTGGACTCAAGAAAAGAGAAAACAATTTGTTGTTAACCAATTAGTTTAGAGTTCTGTTTCCTCACCTTAGCTTGCTAATAATCCTCTTTCAAGCTTTAAAATCACCTTTATACTGTTATTATATTGCTAGAAGACCTAACAAACTCGATAGAATTTAATTAGAATTAATTCTGATTTTTAAAACCATGTTTTTAACTGGGGGTCGGAGGTAGGGTCTGAGTAATGATCGACCCTGGGTGTGACCACCCCTATTCTGGGCTTCTCGAATACTGGGGGTCGATGCTCAGGGTCTGGAAGGGACGATTGGCCATCGACCCCCCATGCGACCCCCTGTGGGTTTTGGTCGATTTTCTTCCTTCAGTCCATTCTTCGTGTTTGGGGTCCTATGGCTTGCTCCTATAATCCATTCTACACATGTTCTATGGTCTAGAATCATGATTCTACCACCTATATGGCTTTCATGATTTTCCCCCATGGTTTTTCATGAAAACCTAACCATGGGTTGATGGTTTGGGTTTTTCCGAGATCATACTCTCTGCATTATCTATCCTAAGGTCTTTAGCAATTCATGGAATTAGTATCCATACCTGAGAAGAATACTCCTTCTCTGCAACTCTTCTCGCTTGGCCTTCTTCTCTTCTTTCCTTCTCTTTTCCTTTTCTTCCTTCTCTTCTCTTTCTCTCAATTCAATTAGGGTTGTAAAAGGAGTAAAAGAGGCTTAGGGACGTCCTATTTATAGAGTAGAAACTCCTAAAATAAGTCCCATTGAGATTTGGAAGGAATCCTATCGAAATTAGGAAACTTTCCTAATTTTTCAGATTTACCGAGTACCGGGGGTCGATACGGGGTCGGAGATCCCGTTGACCCCTGGTTCCTAAAGTGTCCGACCCTCCCTTGCTGGGTATGCGACCCTCCCCTTAATTTAAGTGTTTTTGGGTCAGTTTAATACCTGGGATCGTGATCTCCTTCACGCACTTGGTCCATTTGGCTCATCCATGATGGGTAGACTTGGTTCAAGGTGGTAAGACCGGGTTAGTTTGATACGGGTCTTACAACTCCCCCCTACTTATAAAAATTTCGTCCCCAAAATTGTTCATACCTTCTGAGTCAAATAAGTGAGGGTATTACTTTCGCATAGCATTCTCTTCTTCCCATGTAATTTCTTCCATGTCTCTAATTCTCCAAGTGACCTTGACATAATAGATATCTCGATTGCGTAGTCATTGAACCTTTCGGCTGGTGATTTCAGTTGGTGTTACTTCAAAAGTCAAATCTTTAGTTAAATCAGGTAGATCTACTGCCAGAACATGCATTTGATCTTTGACATACTTCTTCAATAAGGAAATATGAAATACGTCATGCACACTTGACATAGATGGTGGTAGTGCTAACTGGTAAGCCACTTTCCCACGCTTAGCTAGAATCTCATATGGCCCGACATATCTTGGACTTAGTTTCCCTTTCTGTCCGAACCGTTTCAGACCTCGCATAGGCGATACCTTTAAGAATACTTTATCACCCACGACGAACTGAAGATCTCTGCGTCGAGTATCTACATATTGCTTTTGACGATTCTAGCCTGTTCTCACTCTTTCCTTGATAATGTCGACCACTCGACAAGTCTCTTCAACAAATTCTAGTCCAACGAGACTACGTTCCCCAACTTCATTCCAAAATGAAGGAGTTCGACACTTCCTGCCATACAGTGCTTCATAGGGTGACGAACTCGATCAGTGGTAGCTTTTCATCCCACGATCCTTTAAAATCAATTACACATGCTCGTAGCATATCTTCTAGAATCTGAATTGTACGCTCTGATTGTCCATCTGTCTGTGGATGGAATGCAGTACTAATCTTCAATGTTGTACCCATAGCCTTTTGCAATCCTTCCCAAAACTTGGAAGTAAATCGTGGATCTCTATCGGACAAAATGCTCTCTGGGACACCGTATAATCGAACAATATTATCCACATACAGCTTTCCTAACCTCTCTAGTGTATACTGAGGTCGTATCGGTATAAAGCGAGCTGTTTTTGTCAAGCGGTCTACAATCACCCAAACTGCGTCAACTACTCGAGGAGTCAATGGTAATCCTGTGACGAAGTCCATGGTGATGTAGTCCCATTTTCATGCTGGTTCTGATAACGGCTGTAACAGTCCTGCAGGTCTTTGTCGTTCAGCCTTTAGTTTCTGACAATTTAGGCATTGGGACACAAACTTAGCTACATCTGCTTTCATTCCTCTCCACCAATATAGTTTCTTTAGATCATGTTACATTTTTGTACTTTTAGGATGTATCGAATAGATGGTGGTATGGGCTTCTTTCATCAGTCGGTGTCTAATGTCCATACTTTTTGTTTTGGGTACACATATTCTTCCCTTGTACTTCAATATCTTTCCTTCGTCCAAGGTGAACTCAGGGTTAGTTCTACCTTTTTCGATGTCTTCTTGTACCGTTCTCAGATAAGGGTCTGATTTGATAGCTGTCTTCACTTCATCAATTATATCCGGTATAATCTTCAATGCAGCGAACATATTGGAAAACCGATGAATAAACCCTTGGTTGGCTGATCCATCCGGTGTATCTATCACATACTGCTCATTGCCGTGATTGAATACCATTCTGGTAGTACACATTGCTGCAGTTGTGCTAACCTCTCCTTGAGATTTTATCATTGCCTTTCTGCTCAACGCATCCGCTACTACATTAGCTTTCCCCGGATGATACTGGATATCACAATCATAGTCCTTCAATAATTTCAGCCATCTTCTTTGTCTCATATTCAACTCCTTTTGATTAAATAAATAAATAAGACTTTTATGGTCCGATTTAATTTGGAACTTCTCTCCGTATAGGTAATGTCTCCATATCTTGACAGCATGTACTATTGCTGCCAACTCCAAATCATGAGTGGGATAATTTTTCTCATGTGTCTTTAACTGTCTTGAGGCATAAGCAACTACTTGTTCTCCTTGCATAGGCACACATCCTAATCCCAATCCTGACGCATCAGTGTACAGGGTAAATGGCTGTTCGAGAACGAGAATGGTCAAAATCGGGGTGGATATCAATCTGGTCTTCAATGTTTGGAAGCTCTTCTCGCATTTATCTGTCCACACAAACTTTTCACCTTTCTTAGTCAGACTGGTGAGAGGTACGGCAATCCGGGAATAGTTTTCCACAAATCTTCGATAATAACCAGTGAGACCCAGAAAATTTCTAATTTCTGCAACGCTCTTTGGTGCTTCCCACTTTACAATAGCCTCGATCTTCCTGGGATCCACTTTGATTCCTTCAGCGGATACTACATGGCCTAGGAAGGCGACTTCACTTAGCCAAAACTCACATTTGGTAAATTTGGCATATAGCTTCTCTTTCCTTAAACGCTGTAGAGTGGCATTTAGATTCTTAATATGGGTTTCCTTGTCCTTGGAATATACCAATATATCATCAATAACTACAATAACCGACGTATCCAATATATAGTGGAAAACCCGGTTCATAAGTTCCATGAAAGTTGTTAGTGCGTTTGTTAATCCAAAAGACATGACCAAGAACTCATAATGTCCATATTGGTCCTGAAAGCTGTCTTAGGAATATCGCCCTCTTTAATCTTCAACTGATGGTAGCCTGACCGAAGATCGATCTTAGAAAATACTTTTGCTCCTTGCAACTGATCGAACAAGTCATCGATCCGAGGTAGTGATATCGATTCTTGATTGTCAGTTTATTTAACTCCCGATAGTCGATACATAATCGAACGCTACCATCCTTCTTCTTTAGAAAAATACTGGCGCTCCCCATGGTGATATACTGGGTTGAATATAACCCTTGTCCAGCAGTTCTTGTAGTTGTACTTTTAATTCCTTTAGTTCTGTAGGAGCCATTCGGTAGGGTGCTTTTGATACTGGTGCGGCTCCAGGTATAAGATCTATCACAAACTCTGTGGCTTGGTCGGGTGGTAATCCTGGTAGTTCCTCAGGAAATACGTCGGGGTAGTCCTGCAAGACATCAATATCTTCCATCCGTGGTGCTTCCTTGGTGAGGTCGACCACTGATACTAGATACCCGACTGCCCCCTTCTCAAGGAACTTCCTAGCCTTTAGTGCTGAGAGTATGAGCTTGCATTTACGGGGAATTTTGGTTCCCGTAAAACTGAATTCTGCTCCTTCTTTGTCTTTAAATGTTAGCTTCTTTTCGTGCAGATAGTAGGTTCGCAGAATGCTGAACTAACCAGTCCATTCCCAAGATGACGTCAAAGTCTGCCATCCCCAGTTAGATCAAGGTTGCATCTAAGGTTTTCTCGCCAATGAGAACTGGACATGGCCCATAACCTTTCTCTAACTCCACTTCTAACCCCATCGGTGACCGTACAAGTAG
This sequence comes from Protea cynaroides, assembly GCA_028583415.1. NCBI lineage: Eukaryota > Viridiplantae > Streptophyta > Magnoliopsida > Proteales > Proteaceae > Protea > Protea cynaroides. The sequence goes on from JAMYWD010001349.1 coordinate 10,058, forward strand.
TTTGTAGTCCAATGTTTTGATGGGTAAATTCAGCTTCTTTCTAAATGACACAGATATAAAAGAATGAGTAGCTCTTGAATCAAAGAGTACTCTAGCAGGTATGCCATTTATAGGTATGATACATGTGATTTATTTTACTTAGTCTACATGCTCATATATTTGTAATACAACTTAAAAGTTTTCAGTCATACCTGTGACCACATCGGGTGATGCGACAGCATCCTCGGATGTAATAGCATATACTCGTCTTTGATGTAACTGCTTCTTGGGCTTAGGACACTCCCTTGCCATATGTCCCGCTTGGTTGCAGTTATAACATTTCAGACCTTCAGAATTTGGCTTTGGTTGCTGTTGAGTTACTGGGGTAGTCTTGGATGCAGTAGCAAATCCTTGAGCACGGAAGGGTTTAAATGTCCTGTTATTCCCTCCGTTATAAGAATTTCCGGCTGACCTTTTTGTAGTTCTGTTCTGTGTAAGGTAACTCTCCTTCGGGCTCGATTCTATAACTCGAGCAATTTGCACAGCTTCATTGTATATTTTCTTCTCCAAACCCAGAACATGCTCTCTGATGCTCCCTCTAAGTCCCGTGACAAACCTACGGGTCTTAGTGTCTTCTTCTTGCATACTGAGTGGTGCAAAGAAAAACAGCTCCTCATAACGCTGTTGATATGCATCCTCGGACATCTGGCCCTGATATAAACTCAGGAACTCCTTCTCCTTAGAATCTTTGAAGCTTCGGGGAAAATACTTCTCAAAGAAAGCTTCTTTATAAATAGACCAGGTCAATAAGGCATGCTTAGTTAGTAGATAGGTCCTGGTCGATTTCCACCAATGATGTGCATCGCCTTTTAGCATGAAGGTGGCACATAATACCTTTTCGTCTTCTGTAATAGTCATCATAAGAAAATTTCTCTCCATCTCGTCGATCCAATGTGCTGGCCATAAAGGATCAGACGGTTTACCGTTAAATTCCTTGGGCTTCATCTTCAAGAATCTCTCAAACAGTCGAGAGTGATCCATCTGATTTTGGGGGTATGCCCCAAACATAGGTTGTAGATACTGATAATTAACCTGAGCTGCTTTCGGACCTAGTACTGGAATCTGTGCAGCTGGTGGTTGAGGTGTTTGAGGTGTTGGGTGGTTACCCACCGGTGCTGCACTGGTTTGTCCAGTCGGCATTGGTGTAGCATGTGCTGCCTGGAACATAATCCCCATTGTTGCTTGCATTTGAGCCTGTGCGTATTGCATTTGTTGCAGCTGTTGCGCTAAGTTCATAACCACGGTTGCTAACTCCGATGGTGGAGGTGGCAAATTTATAGGATTTGCCTGACCCAGATTTACTGGTGGTGCAACCTACGGATTACCCTGTGCGTATATATTTTCTTGGCTGGTTTCCTCCACGAGTGGTGGTGGTGGAACTACGTTTCTGCTCTGCCTGGTTACTCTACATCCAGCCATCTCCCTCTGATATTAGTGATGCATGAAAATCATTAACAAACGTGAGGCAATCATTTATACTCCATGTAGGCATGCTAACCAATGTTATTTTCAAAATTTCTAGATCATTCTGTGAAAAATACTGTCTTTTCTATGCAGGGTCGATGGTGGGGGTCGATGGTATGTCCGACCCTCAGTATCCGACCCTGGGAATGTACCTATTCTTCCCGAGAGCCGGGGGTCGATGGGTGTCCGACCCCCAGGTGCGACCCCTGGTTTCCTGTCAGATTCTCGAGAGCTGGGGGTCGATACGGGGTTCGATGGATGTCCGACTCCCAGGTGTGACCCCCGATTTCCTGTCAGATTCCCGAGAGCTGGGGGTCGATATGGGGGTCGATTATCCTGGTCGAATTCTCCGACCCCCCGACCAAAAATTAGATTTTTAAGGTCCGATTCTGGGTTCATTTCCCATTATTCCTTCCCCTACTCGTTTCCCACCTCTGAGTTGCTACAGTGCCACTCCGCTATATTGGTCATTTCGGTTCCATGTTTCGACGTCCACATCATTCCTACAGGTATGTCTTCTCACTTTCACCTGTTTTTAGGTTTTCATTTATAGGTTTTTTCCCATTATCTTGTATTTTTCAAATTAAACTTTTTCCAACCGTAAAAATTCAATTTTGATTGGGGGCTTTTGTTATTGGTGACTCGAGGAACAAAAGCCCTCAAAATTTTTTGAGTTTCATCGGTTGGTTATCGAGAAACTTGGATTTTGTTCTTTTTGCCCTAATTTGTCAAAATTTTTGATTTCTCGCAATTTCTTCAAATTGGATTCCATTAGTTAGAATTTCCTACTGTGTGAGTGTTGTAGGATATGTTAGAACCCACGTAAGTCCTCCTGCCCCCGTGTGTGGGTGACAAGTGAGGCTTTTGGCCAACTTACATCGTTATAATGTCAAAATTTCGGATTTTTTTACCCTACTAACATACTATCTATTTTTCTTTCTTATATGCAGATATCATGGCCCGTACCAAAGTACCCAGAGTCCGTGATCCTCTTCGTTTCTGCTCCAACGAAGCCGAGGCACAGTATGCCCACTTCGCTCGTAAGAAAGTGGAGGGTGGTCATATGGTGAACTTGGTTGAGTTGGCCCTGTTCAATGTGGAGAGAGCATTTGGTGATATGGGTTGGCTCCCAGTCATTACTTATGACGCGTGCACCTGTCCAGATTTGGTATGCCAGTTTTATTGTAACCTCCAGGTGGTGGGGGATTACAATGATGTAGAGAGGGGCGATGAGCTGTGCATCATGAGCTACGTCAAAGGTGTGAACATCTGTTTTGATTATCGGCAGCTGGCTGACCTACTGGGCATTTCCTATGCTAGCCCCATGGTTTTTTGTGCTCTTGGAGAGCCCCAGTTCTTCTCTATACAGATGAGGGTCGAGATCGATAATCAGCTCCTACGACCTGATCGCTGACAGATGAGGGCATGTTATATGCGTCCAGCTCCACGGGTATATTGCAAAATCATTCAGCATAACCTAATCCCGCAGAGTGGTCATTACGAGAGGGTTTCCCAGCTAACCCAGTATCTTCTATATAGTATTTGCACTAGGCAGCCCGTTGCCTTCCGTACATCATCATGCATACCATGATCACTGCTACGTTGCCCAGTCACACTGGTAACCTTCCTTATGGACGTATGATCACTATCTTGCTTACCCGCCTGGGGGTTGATTTAGTGGATGAGAAGATTCAGGAGAAGTCATTCTCATCGCCTCTAGATTGGGAGGCTATTTGCAAGATGGGCATGCAGGATGCTCAGGTCAGTGATGAGGAGAGGAACGCGATGGTGCGCCCTCGCACTCACGTAGAGATAGCTGACGCTGAGGCAGCTGCCGCCGCCGCTGGAGTTCGTACGGAGCCTGCTGGTGATGATGACTGTATGTACATGGATGTAGACTCTATACCACCTCCTTCACCTACATATGCGACTGGAGCTAGTACTTCATATGCGGCTGGTCCTTCACATGCGGCTGGTCCTTCTCACCCACCTCCTGATATGATGGAGATATTGCATGAGATCAGAGAGGCTCAGCGCAGATTTGATCTGAGGATGGGGGAGTTACTAGATGCTCACCGGGTGAGAGTGGATGAGCTACTAGACGCCCAGCGTACATCAGACATGAGGATGGGAGAGCTCATAGAGGCCCAACGCCGGTCAGATATGCAGATGGAGGAGCTTTTGGGTGCTCAGCGCGGGACTGATCAACGAATAGCTGATCTTACAGCTAGTCATCAGACGACCTAGACTCAGATAGCCTGGTAGAGTCTACGCTGAGGATTATGACAGAGATCGTGAGGCACCGCCTCCTCCTTCACCTCCAGCTTTATGATTGTATTTATTTTCTTTCTGTACTACAGAGTAATTGTCCGGGTTGTGGACTGTACTCTGCTTTAGCTATATATGCACGTTTGTTTCCCTCTCATTGTATTTAAAATTGTTTCCCCTTTAATAGATGCATTATTTTCTTTTCAAATTTGGTCTCAAACATCACTTGTGCTTATAGTGTATTAATATTATAGTTTTTACTTTTATCCTATCTCAGTTCATAATTTATCGTGAATGTATACCAGTTTAGCGGACACGGCCTGAGATGCTCTGATACCAAGTTGTCGCACCCCAATTCCGCACACTTCAGAATGGTGTGATGAACCGCTAGCAAACCAACAGTTCAACTAGGATCTCAGACAAGTTAAATCCATTTTATCTAAACCTCATACATCCACATTCGTAATCAGAGTAAATACACAATGACGGAAGTCTTATAGTAAAATGAATCGAGAAATCTACTGTGATATTAATATTTAAATAGTAAATTATTCTGTATCAACTAAGACATAAATAAATATCAAATACATGTCTTTATTAAATCCAAATAAAGAAACTAAAAATCTAATTGAATACACATGAGTTGCACTCGCAAGAGGAGTCATGTATCCACTTCATCTTCAACTTCCATCGCAGCCACGTGCCCGTACACTGGAGCATTGACATAATCTTCAACTGTAGTACCTGCATCATCAACTAAAAATATTCGACGTCGAGGGGGTGAGCATACATCATGGCTCAGAGAGCAAACAAAACAATGCAACAATACATATGCATACAGTCAATTCATATCTTTGGTCTGGTTTAAAGTTTGCAATGCGTAATAGAAAGGTTGGGTGGTCAAAGGTTAACGTTTATTGACCCCGCCTCTATACACAGGGTGTGGAAGTCCGCCCAAAGATTAACGTTTATTGTCGTCCCCATCCACCCTACCATAACATTGTACAACAAAGGTTAACTTTTATTGCTGTACAGTGCCATACCAACACGTAAGCCCCTGCTGGCGAGGGCTTGCAAACTGGGGTTGCAACTAACCAATCCTAATGCCAAACAGTGTATCCAAGGCCTCACCCCAAAGATCCCTCGTAACGTCCATAGAGATAGAGCTAAGGTCCCCGGTAGAGTCGAGACTACAAGGACCGAGACCACCTCCCCGATACTCTACGACGTAATAGTTCTGCTAAAGTAATGGCGATACGACGATGCTAATGCACAAGACTTGAGTTAGAGATAGAGCTAAAGTGCTGAGACCCGCCAAAGGTTAACGTTTATTGACGTTCCCATCACACCTCCCCTGATACTCGCTCGCGTCAAGTACACCAACCACACACATACATTCACATGCCTATTCCTATCATCATCATCATCATCATGTTCTAAACAATAAGGTAAATATGCATGAACAAATAATAGAAATATTGGATGACATATTGTATGTATATTTCAAACATATTCGCATAGGATCAAGCATGGCATTGGACTCAAGAAAAGAGAAAACAATTTGTTATTAACCAATTAGTTTAGAGTTTTGTTTCCTCACCTTAGCTTGCTAATGATCCTCTTTCAAGCTTTAAAATCACTTTTATACTGTTATGATATTGCTAGAAGACCTAACAAAGTCGATAGAATTTAATTAGAATTAATTTTAATTTTTAAAACCATGTTTTTAATTGGGGGTCGGAGGTAGGGTTAGAGTAATGATTGACCCTGGGTGCGACCACCCCTATTCTGGACTTCCCGAACACTGGGGGTCGATGCTCAGGGTCTGGTAGGGTCGATTGGCCATCGACCCCCCATTCGACCCCCTGTGGGTTTTGGTCAATTTTCTTCCCTTAGTCCATTCTTCGTGTTTGGGGTCCTATGACTTGCTCCTATAATCCATTCTACACATGTTCTATGGTCTAGAACCATGATTCTACCACCTATATGGCTTTCATGATTTTCGCCCATGGTTTTCCATGAAAACCTAACCATGGATTGATGGTTTGGGTTTCTCCGAGATCATACTCTCTGCATTATCTATCCTAAGGTCTTTAGCAATTCATGGAATTAGTATCCATACCTGAGAAGAATACTCCTTCTCTGCAACTCTTCTCCCTTGGCCTTCTTCTCTTCTTTCCTTCTCTTTTCCTTATCTTCCTTCTCTTCTCTTTCTCTCAATTAAATTAGGGTTGTAAAAGGAGTAAAAGAGGTTTAGGGACGTCCTATTTATAGAGTTGAAACTCTTAAAATAAGTCCCATTGAGATTTGGAAGGAATCCCATCGAAATTAAGAAACTTTCCTAATTTTTCAGATTTACCGAGTACCGGGGGTCGATAGGGGGGTCGGAGATCCCGTCGACCCCTGGTTCCTAAAGTGTCCGACCCCCCATGTAAAACTGGGGGTCTGACTTCTGTCTTGGGGGGGTCTGACCCTCCCTTGCGGGGTATGCGACCCTCCCCTTAATTTAAGTGTTTTTGGATCAGTTTAATACCTGGGATCGTGATCTCCTTTACGCACTTGGTCCATTTGGATCATCCGTGATGGGTAGACCTGGTTCAAGGTGGTAAGATCGGGTTAATTTGATACGGGTCTTACAGAAAGGATTGGTGGCCGTCGCACCTCTATACACGAGTGTGTGAAGCTGCCCAATGGACCAAACACCATTGCCGTCCCACATGCAACCACCATGGAATAGGGAATGAGCTAAAGTGCTTAGGACTGCATCGCATCACACTTCCCCTGATGTCCTACCCATACCAACACGTAAGCCGTTGTTGGCGAGGGCTTGCAAACTAGGCTCGCAACTAACCAATCCTAATGTCAAACAGTGTATCCAAGGCCTCACCCCAGCTTCCCTCAATAAGTTCATAGAGATAGAGCTAATGCCCCCTGATAGAGTCAGAGACTACATGGTCCGAGACCACCTTCCCTGATGCCCTACGACGTAATAGTTCTGCTAAGGTAATGATGATACGATGGTGTTAATGGACAAGACTTGAGTAGAGATAGAGCTAGAGTCTGGTGACTAGGATGAACCATAGTGTTACGTCCTCCCCCTGATGCCCCACTCTCATCAAGTACACTAACCACACACAAACATTCACATGCCTATTCCTAGTATCATCATCATCAGCATCATGTTATAAATAAATGGAATTAAATATGCATGAACATTAATAGCAGGAATATTGGATGACGTGTTAAATGCACAATACACGCATATAAGCATAGAATCATTCATGGCATTGGACTCAATAAACAAAAACAGTTTATTATTAACCAATTTGTTTAGGTCTTGTTCCCTCACCTTTGATTGATAGTAGATCCTCATTCAAGCTTTATGAATCACTTTTAAATCACTTGAAAACCTAATCAAGTTGATAGATTTTAATTAGAATAATAAGTTTAGACTAACAGAAGCTGAGGGGTCGCAGGTGGGGTAGCACCTGGGGTCTCAGTTTCTGAGACCACAGGGGTAGGGTCGCAAGGTAGGGTAGCACCTAGGGTAGCAGTTTCTGCGACTCCAGGGTGTAAGGTCGCAGGTAGCGTCGGACATACTGCGACCCTACGTGCAACCACACCCTCCCTGGAATCTTCCCGAGGGCATGTGGTCGAACATGTGGTCTCATGGGGTCGAATATCATGTGACCCTACGTGTGACCACACGTGTTCATGGTCGACCTTTCACTCTCAACTTCATTCCTTCATGTTTGGATCCTTTGGCTTATCATCATGGTCCATCCTATGATTGTTCTATGACTCAAAACTATAATTTTATACACTATCCATTGTCCACAATCATTTCCTCCATGGATTCTCTTGGAATTTATCCATGGATGGATGATTTGGGTTTCTCCTAATCCTATCTTCTTCATGAACTATTCTAGGCTCTTAAATAAATCATGGGAATTAGGTTCATACCTTAGGTTTGCTGAAGATTCAGAGTTATCTCTGAATTTCCTCCTCCTTAGTCTTCTTCTTTAATTCTCCTTCTCTTCTCCTTCTCTTCCTTTTCTTCTCTTTCTCTCTCTTCCAATTAGAGTTCTAAAGGAGTGAAAGAGGCTAAGGGACATCCTATTTATAGAAGAAAACCCTCTATAGTAAGCCCCAATGAGTTTAGGAAAGACCCCCTTCGAATTAGGAAGGTTTCCTAATTTTCAGTTTCTAGCTGTTTCCGTAGGGTCGTAAGTAGGGCCGCAAAATCTGTGACCCTACTTTTTTAAAACATGCGACCCCAGGGTGTAGGGTCGCAGGTAGGGTCACAAAATCCGTGACCCTACGTTTTTAAAATGTGCGACCCCACGACCAAAAATTCATGGGTTGGACTTTTTTGAGGTGGGGTCGGTCACACCTGTTTAGGCATGCGACCACACACTCATATTTGACTGTTTTTGAGTTAAATTTCATACATGGTCTTGTGGTTTCTTCATGCACTTGGTCTACTTGGCTTGACTATGATAGGTAGACTGGTCATGACACAAGAATGTAAGGTTAGACTTGGTTCGTGGCGTGCGGGTCTTACAACTCCACCACCCTTAAAAGAAATTTCGTCCTCGAAATTTGAATTTACTTCGGAGTCAATAAGTGGGAATTCTGTTTCCGCATTGCATCTTCTTCCTCCCATGCAATATTCTCCATGTCTTGTCTTCACCAGGTTACCTTCATTTAATAATTATCCCCGCTTTGGAGATGTTGTACCTTCCAACTAGTGAACTAGGCTGGTACCATTTCAATAGTTAAATCTTCTATCTAATCCAGTGGATCAGTGGTCAATACCTTTGATATGGATCTCCAATGCACTTCTTCAATAGAGACATACAAAATATATCATGCACACTAGACATGGATAGCAGTAATGCTAATTGATATGTAACTTTTCTCCATCTCTCTAAAATTTATAAGATCCAACACATATATAGGATACAACTTTCCCTTCTTGCTGATCTACTTCAAACTACGCATAAGTGATATCTTCAAGAACACTTTGTCACTTATGGTGAACTCAAGGTCTTGGTGTCTCTTCTGACAAACTTGAGCTATCCTGTCCCTTTTTCTTTGATCTTGTCTACCACTCGACAGGTTTCTTCAACAGACTCAGGTCTTACAATTCCTTATTCACCAACTTTATTCCAAAATAAAGGAATTTGACATTTCTATCATACCATGCTTTATAGGTGACATTTACATGGTATCTTGGTAGAAACTTCAATTTACGGTAACTTCTCAACTCAAGCCCCTTGAAATCAATTTTACAAGCTCAGGGCATATCTCTTAGGATCTGTATAGTCCGCTCCGACTGTCCATCGATTTAAGGTAAAATGCGGTACTAAACTTCAACTTTGTCCCCATTGTTTTCTGTAGACTCTCCCAAAACTTCGAGATAAAGCATGAGCCTCTGATCGACACTATGCTCTCAGGCATACCATTCAATCTGACAATATTATACCCACATATCTTAGCTAGTCGCTCCAAAGCATACCGAGGTCGTATAGCAATGGAATGAGCTATCTTCATAAGGCGATCAACAATCATCTAAACTGCGTCAACCAATCTGGGAGTCAGTGGAAAATCAGTGACATTATTCATTGTGATGCAGTTTCACTTGTAGACTGGCTTCGATAGTAGTTGTAGTAAGCCATGTTGGTCTTTGTCTTTCAGCCTTTACTTGCTGATATTTCAGTTACTGAAACATGCATCTAGCCACAACTACTTTCATTTACTTCAACCAAAATAATCTCTTCATGTTTTTGTATATTTCGTACTCCTAGGATGTACCCAATACGGGATAGAATGGGCTTTTAGCATTATCTTGTATCCATGATCAGCGCTTTCACTTTCAAGTATGCATAATCATCCTCTGTATCTTAGGACCTTTTTTGCATCCGAAGTAAGTCAGGGTTACGTTTTTCTTTTCTCTAAATCTTCTTACACTGTTCTTATATACAGAGCTAACAAAATTACTACTTTTACTTCATCCATCTATTCAGAGATGACCTTTAATGCCATAAGAACAGCCGATGAACTATTGCTCCATAAGTTCAACCATAAGTTCTCGCTCAATTGGATCATCACGAGTTTCTATTATATGTTACTCTTCTTCCAAGTCTGAATCTATTGCTGCGAAACATAAGACAACATTTATATTGGGTCCTTCCTTGGACTTCATAATTCCCTTTTTGCTCAAAACCTCAGCTACTACATTAGCCTTGCTCGGGTGACACTGAATATCACAGTCTTGATCCATGAAGTGTTCTAACAATCTTCTCTATCTCATGTTCAACTCTTTCTAGTGAAGAGATAAATAAAACTCTTGTGTTCCCATTTAATCTAAAATTCTTCTCCGTATAGATAACGTCTCCAAGTCTTCTTTACATAAATCACAGTTGCTAACTCCAAATCATGAGTTGGGTGATTCTTTTCATGCTCTGTTTGTTATCTTGTAACATATGAAATCGCTTGTTTACCTTGCATCAACCCGCATCCTAGATCCAATCTGAAAGCTTCGATGTATAGGGTAAAAGGTTCCCTTGGTGTCAGAATGATCATGTAAGACCCGCACTCCATGAACCCGATCTAAACCTTTAATTCATGTTGTAACAGGTCTTCCAATCATCACCTTGCCAGACGAGACGAGCGGATGACAAACAGGTACGAAAATGGACCGATTTAAGTATGAAATAATTTATACCGGTCGATGGTCGACTGGTATGGCCTACGCAGACTTGGATCCCGAAAAGGATCTCTACGGGTCCCACTTTTAAATTTCAAACCGAAGGACTTTCCTAATGTTAGGAGGCTTTCTAAACCTAACCCTAGCCTATATAAGGACCCTTAAACCTCCTAAAACCTCTCTCATTGATCCTCACAAACCCTAGAGAGGAAAAAGAGGTTGAAGAAGGAGAAGAAGCTAGGAAGGAGAGGAAAGAGCCGCCATTGTCGTTCGACGAAGAACACATTACAGCGAGTCAACGGTAACTGCTTAAACCTTTCTCTACATTAAGTATTCTAGGATGGTTTGTTATGATTGGATCAATACCATGCAAAGTGAGGTATTGGTGTAAACCCCATTTTTCCGTCAAATCCTAATCTAGTCGGTAAACCCTAGATTCAAGTTCTAAGTTGAAGATCATCGAGGCTAGGACTTGAATGGAGTTGGAAACAACTCTAACTCAATGCTCAGACCTAGGATGTGTAGGAGAAACCATAGGATCAATAGGGGGTGACCGACGGAAGTCAAAAAACCAGATGTATGGTCTTCTAGAGACATACTGGTCGACCATTCCGGTCACACCATATGCGACCGGTACCTCCCGGAGACTGGTCTGTGGGGACCGGTCGACCATACAGGTCGCACCTTTCCCCATAGTGCCGCGATCGGTAATGCGACTAGTATGCTCTGTGAGGAGTATTTTTGGCCCAGTTGGTTTTTCGACCAACGTAAACCCTAAGAAAAATTATTCTATTACTACCCTAACATCGTGTAGGACCTTGTGATAGCAAGTTTGGACCTTGTGACGTGGAGTGAACTATCAATCAAGCATCAGGTAAGGGAATCGGACCTAAATCCTAATAATCTAATAAACAGTAAAACGTTGTTAATATCCATGATTCTATGGTATGATGTTTGTGCATACTCGCATGTCATCCTTTATTTCAGTTATTATTATTGTTCATGCATACTCGAAATGCTAGGATGTGACTGTTAGGCATGTGATTGTTTTTGTTGGTTTGTGGAATGGAAAGGAGTGGAGGTCTGGGATCATTCCTCACACTAGCACCTTTCGTATCGTTCTGTCTTAGCATACTTGGTACGGGTAGGGTATCAGGGGGAGGAAGTGGCACTATGGTCTCCAACCTGGCCACTAGACTCTAGCTCTATCTCTATGCCATAGGGAGCTGTGTTGGGATAGGGCCCACTGTGATGACATATAGGATTGGTTAATTGCAAGTCCAGTTTGCAAGCCCTCACCAATAGGGGCTTACGTGTTGGTATGGGTAGAGTATCAGGGGAGGTGTTGGCGGTGTTTGATCCGGACGCCTTAGCTCTATCTCTATTCCATGGTGGGTGCATGTGGGATGACAGTGGTGTTTGATCCATTGGGCGGCTTCACACACTCGTGTATAGAGGTGCGGTGGCCGCCAATCCTTTCTATAGCACATTGCAAACTTAAACCAAACCATAATGTGAATGTTTTCATGCATATGTTTGTTGCATTGTCTGATTGTCTTACTGAGCTAAGTTGTGAGCTCACCCTTGTGTACACACTATTTTTAGATGTTGATTCAGGTTATTAGGTGGAGGATTACATGAATGCTCCAGTGTATGGAGGCGTGGCTGCTTTGGACGTGCAAGCAGGAGAGGACGAATATGACGCTTCATGCGAGTGCCCTTTCTGCGTGTACCTCTAGGACTTGGGTTTAATTTATTTTAATTATTTTCAGTTTGAGATACAATTGATGTAAAGATATTTATTTATGTTTTGGGTATTTGAATAATTGGATATTTTATTAAAATTTATCAATAGATCACTCAATTCATTTAATTTAAAACTTCTGCTGTATTTTATTATATTCTGATTGTGGTTATGTGCAATGGTTTGTATGAGTAGACACGGTCTTATTGAGATCCTGGTGTGAACCATTGGTTCAGTGACGTTTCACTCACACTTATGGTTCAGTCGGAATTGGGGTGTATCAGATCAAGATGGGAGTTGATATCAACCTTATTTTTAGAGTCTGGAAACATTCTTCACACTTGTCAGTCCCATTAAATTCCTCTACTTTCCTAGTTAGCTTGGTAAGAGGTTTTGCGATCTTAGAGTGGTCTTCTACAAATTGTCTATAATAACCAGCTAAACCCAAGAAACTTCTGATCTTCGCCAATATTCTTTAGGTGTTTCTCATCATATGATTACTTCTATCTTAATAGGGTCCACTTTAATCCCTTTTTATTATGCTACGTAATCCAAGAAGATCACTTTGTTTAATCAGGTCTCATATTTCTTGGACTTGGCATAAAGCTTTTCACTTCTCAACTGTTGTGAAGCTGTTCTAAGATCCGTTGTATGAGTTGCTTCATTCTTGGAATAAACCAAAATATCATCTATGAAAATTATGATCGACGTGTCCAACATGTCATGAAACACCCAGTTCATCAGCTTCATAAAAGATGTAAGGGCATTGGTTAATCCAAACGTTACAATCGAGAACTCATAATTGACCAATCCTGGTTCTAAAAACTATCTTCGGAATATCACTGTCCAAATTCTTCAGCTGATGATATCTTGACCGAAGATCAATCTTGGAGAATACCTTTGCACCTTGCAGTTGTTTAAACAAGTGATCGATCTGAGGTAGTAGATATCGATTCTTGATCATGAGCTTGTTTAGTTCCCAGTAGTCTATACATAATCTGACACTACCGTCCTTCTTCTTCACGAATTGCATTGGCGCTCCCCATGATGCAATATTTAGCCGATTAGAACCCTTGTCTAATAACTCCCGTAGTTGAGTCTCAATCCCTTCAACTCCATAGGAGCTACTCTATAGGTGCCTTTGACATAGGTATCGTCCTTGGTAACAAGTCGATGACGAACTCGGTCGCATGATCAGATGGTAACCCAGGTAAGTCTCCTGGAAACACATCAGGAGATTTGTGCATCACATCAATATCTTCCATCTGTGGTGCTTCTCTGGTAACGTATACCACATATACCATATATCCAGTTTCTTTCTCTTCAAAGCATCTCTTCGCCTTTAGCATAGAGAGAATCGACTTTCACTTCTTAGGCAACATACTTCCAATAATACTAAATTATATGACGTCTTTATTCTTAAATGATCTCTTCTATGCACATACAACTTTGTAGAGTGTTGAGACAACCAGTCTATTCCCAGGATGACGTCAAAGTCTGCCATCTCAAGTCGAATTAGGTTGCATCAAAATTCTGTCCATCCATATGATTCAGACATTGTTCATAACACTCATTTAACACAACATCTAGTCCAAAAGGGCTTGAACTAGCAAAATCTGGCGTAAAGGTCTTAAGAGCTTGTCTAGTTCCTTTATCTCTTATGATTTTTCAAAGACTATTGTCAAAATCTCATATCTTGAAAAACTTATTAGCTTATATTTCCTTTATCACTGCTGTTCTACCCTGACCTCTCTTTCATATACCTAAAAAATATCTTGTGGTTGTTACTTCATATTCCAATTCTATCTATAAGCATTAGGGTATATGCTTATAAATTCATTAATTCAGCCAAACTCTTTTAGGTCTTTACTTAATCATCTCGTTTGACATTGGGCATAACTCAGTATTAATTGTACTAAATCGAGTATTATCAATGCCACCATTGTCGATTTCATCCTTGTATCCACTCTTAGATTTGTCTTTAGGAATCTTCTGCCTTGTCAAAATTCATACCGATATAGCAATCTTTAACTCTACTTGAGTGCTATCTATTTCTTTACTGCTACTCTTGATAGTTTTTACTTTTGCTCATGCACTCTTTTATAGACATGACTCATATCCATCCATTCAGCAATCTCAAAATAGACCCTCCATTACTTTATCTGAGGTTCATTGGCTATAGAATCTAATCTAAATTTAATCATCTTCCTTCCCATAATTCTTTATTAACTAAACATCTTATCAATAGATGTAAGAATCAAAAGGTTTACCCAAAGCAATTCATTTCCTTCTTTCAATTTAGCATAATGACGAACACTTGCTTTATCTAGTGAACTTAAGTTTAAAGGATCAGGAGTAAATCTGTGGTAATCCAACAGGCATCAAAAGGTCGTTAAGTTGCACGGTGGTCCAAATACATGGAAATAGAGGTTCTATAACTCTTAACCTCAAGGTTATAGGTTCTATCGAGTATATAATGCCATTGATCAAAGCATTACAAGAGTAAATCTCAAGAAAGTTTTGGTACATCAATAAATCAGGTATAAATCGAAAGATGTACGCTCAACATGATTAAAAATTTAACTGTTCATTCAGTTCATGTCTCTGTTCATGTTGTCAATCATGAGAGTGGCTCAGATTGGTAGAATCAGGACTAATACTAAAAAATAATATCTATAACTCCAATTGACAGGTTAAATCAAGAAGGTATCCTGTCAAGACACAAGAATTAGAATCAAGTATGTGCATCCTCTATAATCATAAGAGTAAATCAATAATGCACCGCTTCCTATATAATCTATCTAGTTATATTGCCACAATAGAATTGATCCTTTGCTGAAAACGTTTAAGGCTTCATCTTCAAAAAATATTGTTCAACCCTTGTTGGATCATTCTGCCATGATGCAGCTATCCCATACATCGGTGGCTTATAAGGGTAACCACCTTGATACACTGCTTATTGTGCACCAAGCTTCTGCATTGGGGTGTGCATTACTGGGACTTACTGTATGGTAGGTACTGTGTTATAGCTAACAGGTGTTGGGGGTACAGCTACCAATTGATACCGTACTTGGTTTGACCCGAAAGTGTTGATGTAGTATTGGCAACTTGGGTAGTGATTCACATAGCAACTTGCATAGTCGATCTCATCTGTTGTTGCTCTTGTATTTTGTTGGGCCAAGTTTATTACAATCGTAGTAAAGGCACTCGGTAGTCCAAGTAGATTGACTGGAGTGGCCTAGTTGTTCACCTCCTTTGATTTGCTCCAATTTGATTATCATTATTTAGCATCTACTCAGATGAATTTTCACTACCCATTCTCGACCCAGATAGTGGTGGGGTTAAGTTGCAACCTCTTCTTAATACTCAGCGGGCAATGGATCAGCTTATGGTGGATCTCACTTTGAGTCTCCACATCACCCAAGAGTATAGCTTTATCTTCTTTTATAGTTACTCTTATTTTTGGTGTATGGCCATTGTTCTCCTATCTCTGTTGGATTTAGCCTGAGATCTTTCCCTTTACCTTTGCAGGGATTTAGGCATTACTAGCCATTTTCTTTCTTCCCCAATCATACATCAAGTTTCACATCTTGTGAGTACCAACTCGGTATTCTAATTTTCTGCTTTATAGATGCTCCTTTCTTGGTACTATATTATATCCTTTGTAACTTAGACAACTATCTTACTTGTAGACCGTACCATATGCTATTTGTTTATCAGGGTACATTTAGATTTTTTTTTCTGTCAGTGTTTACATATGGTTCCACCTTTTATATGTACATTATTGTCTTGTTTAAGTTCTGTCTCAACCAACACAGGTGCTTATGGTGTGTTTGTATTAAAGCTTTTAATTTATCCTAACTCAGTTCATGGACTCCAGTAGAAGTATTCAAGTTTGATGGGCAAGGCCTGAGAACTCTGATACCAAGTTGTCACACCCCAATTCTACACCAACCAGAATGGTGTGATGAATCGTTAATAAACCAACGGTTCAACCAGGATCTCGAATAGGCTATCCCCACCATGTTAAACCAAAACACATTCCACATTAATCAGAGATAATAAAATAAATAGCGAAAGTCTTATAGATAATGAACTGAGGTCTAGTCATGATAAATAATTAATATTCTATTTATCTCCAAGTAACCAAAACATAATTTAATACATATTACAAATATTCAAATACAAAAATTAAACACTGAGTGTATCCACCGTTGAAACGCTCGCTTAGCGAATCACAATAGTCCTCCACAGCTTGCTCATCATAGCCGCCACTTGTTCATATGTTGGCGTGTTGACATATCTTCAACCGTAATACCTGCAATATCAGAATCTAAAAGAATTTCCCGCGCGAGGGTCAGCCCTCCAACTTGAGCTCAATGAGTAAACAAAACAATGCAACAAACATATACATGCATTCAATTCATTTCTTTGGTCTCGTTCATAAGTTTGCAATGTGCAATAGAAAGGATTGGTGGCCATCGCACCTCTATACACGAGTGTGTGAAGCTGCCCAATGGATCAAACACCATTACCGTCCCACATGCACCCGCCATGGAATAGGGATAGAGCTAAAGTGCTTAGGACCGCACTGCATCACACTTCTCCTGATGCCCTACCCATACCAACACGTAAGCCCCTATTGGCGAGGGCTTGCAAACTGGGCTCGCAACTAACCAATCCTAATGTCAAACAGTGTATCCAAGACCTCACCCCAGCATCCCTCAATACGTCCATAGAGATAGAGCTAAGGCCCCCCGACAGAGTCAGAGACTACACGGTCCGAGACCACCTCCCCTGATGCGCTACGACGTAATAGTTCTGCTAAGGTAATGGCGATACGACGATGTTAGTGGACAAGACTTGAGTAGAGATAGAACTAGAGTCTAGTGACCAGGATGAACCAATGTGACACGTCCTCCCCCTGATGCCCCACTCGCATCAAGTACATTAACCATACACAAACATTCACATTCCTATTCCTAGCATCATCATCATCATCATGTTATAAATAAACGGAATTAACTATGCATGAACATTAATAGCAAGAATATTGGATGACATGTTAAATTCACAATACACTCATACAAGCATATAATCATTCATGGCATTGGACTCAATAAACAAAAATAGTTTATTATTAACCAATTAGTTTGGGTCTTGTTCCCTCACCTTTGATTGATAGTAGATCCTCGTTCAAGCTTTATGAATCACTTTTAAATCACTTGAAAATCTAATCAAGTTGATAGATTTTAATTAAAATTAATTCCCTTAAGTTTAGACTAACAGAAGCTGAGCGGTCGCAGGTGGGGTAGCATTTGGGGTCTCAGTTTTTGAGACCACAGGGGTAGGGTCGCAGGGTAGGGTAGCACCTAGGGTAGCAGTTTTTGTGACCCCAGGGTGTAGGGTCGCAGGTAGGGTCGGACATACTGTGACCCTACGTGCGACCACACCCTCCCTGGAATCTTCCCGAGGGCATGTGGTCAAACATGTGGTCTCGTGGGTCGAATATCATGCGACCCTACGTGCGACCACACGTGTTCATGGTCAAATTTTCAATCTCAACTTCATTCCTTCATTTTTGGATCCTTTGGCTTTTCATCATGGTCCATCCTATGATTGTTCTATGGCTCAAAACTACAATTTTATACTCTATCCATTGTCCACAATCATTTCCTCCATGGATTCTCTTGGAATTTGTCCATGGATGGATGATTTGGGTTTCTCCTAATCCTATCTTCTTCATGAACTATTCTAGGCTCTTAAATAAATCATGGGAATTAGGTTCATACCTTAGGTTTGCTGAAGATTCAGAGTTTTCTCTGAATTTCTTCCTCCTTAGTCTTCTACTTCAATTCTCCTTCTCTTCTCCTTCTCTTCCATCTCCTCTCTTTCTCTCTCTTTCAATTAGAGTTCTAAAGGAGTGAAAGAGGCTAAGGGATGTCCTATTTATAGAGGAAAACCCTCCATAATAAGTCTCAATCAGTTTAGGAAAGACCCCCTTCGAATTAGGAAGGTTTCCTAATTTTTAATTTCTGGCTATTTTCGTAGGGTCGTAGGTAGGGTCGCAAAATCTGTGACCCTACGTTTTTAAAACATGCAACCCTAGGGTATAGGGTCATAGGTAGGGTCACAAAATCCGTGACCCTATGTTTTTAAAATGTGCGACCCCACGACCAAAAAGTCATGGGTTTGACTCTTTTGAGGTGGGGTCGGTCACACCTGTTTAGGCATGCGACCATACACTCATATTTGACTCTTTTTGAATTAAATTTCATACCTGGTCTTGTGGTTTATTCACGCACTTGGTCCACTTGGCTCGACCATGATAGGTAGACTAGTCATGACATAAGAATGTAAGGTTAGACCAGGTTCGTGGCGTGTGGGTCTTACAATACCAGCGCTGACCCTGGCATGAGGTCTACCACGAACTCTGTAGCCCTGTCTGGAGGTAGACCTGGTAGATCTTCTGGAAATACATCTGGAAACTCTCGTACCATGTCTAAATCGTCAATCTTTGGTACCTCCGCAGTGATGTCAACCACAGATACTAAGTACCCCACTCCTCCCTTTTCTAAGCATCTCTTAGCTTTTAGGGCAGAGAGGATCAGCTTCCGCTTCCTAGGTAACTTTGTTCCAGTGTAGCTAAAATCTTTTCCCTTCTTATCTTTGAACACAAGTTTTCTTTCGCCACATAATAAGCTAACTGAATGATGGCCTAACCAATCCATTCCCAAGATGACGTTAAAGTCTACCATCTAAAGTTGAACCAGATTTGCTTCTAGGTTTTGGCCCTCAATACTAACTGTACACGGCCCATAGCATTCATTCAATGCCACTTCTACTCCCAACGGAGAGCGAACTATCAAGATTGGGGTTAAATACTTGACATGTAACTCCATTCGCTTTCCAAAAGACACATAAACAAAGGAGTGCGTGGCCCTAGAGTCAAAGAGTACTCTGGCGGGTACACCAGCTATATTTACAGTTCTTGAAATTTAATTATCCCTTTGTTCTACATGCTCACACACAACAAAATAGTAAGCCAAATAGTAAGGGACGTAATCATACCAGTAACCTCATCAGGCGATGCGGCTGCCTCCTCAGTAGTGACTGCGAATATCTTTCCTGGCTGTGGCAGTTGCTTCTTAGGTAGAGTATAGGTTTTTGCATAATGACCCAATTGTTGATAGTTGAAACATTTGACATTTGGGTTTTGTCCAGCTAACTATGACGGTGGTGGTGCAGTAGTATTCCTTGCTGGCACCACAGCAGACTGAGCCCTGTATGGGCGGAATGGTCTAGTGTTCCCTCCACCCGAAGTCTCAGTAGCAGGCCTCTTCAGTCCCCTGTTTTGAGCAAAGAAGCTATCTCTTTGGCTTAATTCAATTACCCTAGCAATCTGCACAGCCTCGTTATACACTTTCTTCTCCAAACCCAAGACGTGCTCTCGGATACTTCCTCGTAATCCCATGGAGAACCTCCATGTCTTGGTTTCTTCCTCTTGCATACTTGTCGGAGCGAAGAAAAACAGCTCTTCATATCTCTGCTGGTATGCATCAATAGTCGACTGGGATTGTTGCAGATTTAAGAATTCCTTTTCCATTTTACCTCAGAAGCTCTTCAAAAAGTACTTATCAAAGAAAGCTCCCTTGAATATTTCCCAATTGATCTGAGTGTTCTTTGTCTCCAAGTATGTCCGGGTAGAATTCCACCAAACATTTGCATCTTCCTTGAGCATGTGCGTAGCAAATAGCACCTTCTCATCCTCCGTGCAAGTCATTAGACGAAAGTTCTTCTCCAATTCAGCAACCCACTGTGTAGGCCACAGTGGTTTTCTTGGTTTCTCTGTGAAAGTAGGGGGTTTCAATTTCAAAAACCTATCCACTACTCGGCTTAGGTCATTCTGCCCCTGTGCATTCGTTCCATACCATGGTGGTGGGTTCGGATAGATCCCTTGATAGGCAGACGACGTTGGAAATTGGTGTGGTGGTTGTAGATTCTGTCCTTGGCCCATCGGCCCAGTACTATCATCTATTAGCAGTGTGGTGTTATTTCCCCTAGACTCAGGCGTACCTTCTGTAGGGATATATCCTGGTGGCCTGAACATCTTTAACATCTCATTCAAGAATGCTTTCTGCTGAGCTTCCATCTGATAAACCAAATTTGTCACAATTGTCTCCGAGTTAGTATAAGGAAGTCCTGGCAAATTTATTGGTGCTCTGGGACTCTGCCCTTCTCCACCTTCCGGGTTCAAGTTTTGCTCATCAATAGTTCTTGTTTCCACATTGTCCTCGTCTTGGCGCACCCTGGAGTGGTGACGCTTTTGTGAGCCTCTACGACCATTTTCGCCTGCCATCTCAGATTAGTTTTTCCTGGTTGGATCTGAGAAGAAGACAAAACACATGAGGTACAATTGAATAGTCATAATAGTGTTAGTCTTTAACAAGTGCGAGGCGAAAATCGTAAGGGAAGCTTTAATCCAAAATTTTAAAAAAAATTCCTCATCATTTTTTTTTCCTGTCCGGTCGCGACTTACCGGTAGCGACACTGTAGAGTGTGGTGCGACCGGTATGGTCGACCGGTCAGCACCACTCTCGTGGTCGAGTGGTACCGGTCGCAGGTACCAAGGGGTACCGGTCGACCAGTATAGGGCAAACCGTCGACCGGTATACCCAATATGCCTTTAAAATCGCAAAAAGTGAGATTTTTCTCACTTTTCTTCTTTCCTTTCTCTCCGATGGCAATTCCTCTCTAACTTGGTGAGTTGCTACAGTGATCTTAGAAGTGATTTTCTTCCGATCAAGACCTTGAACATCGTCTCCAAGTAAGTTTCTTCCTTCCATTCTTCCTTTTTACATCGATTCTTCATGGTTTCTTGCCCAAAAACTAGATTTTTCTTGGTTTAGAAGATTCTAACCGTAGGAATTCTTTTCCTTCGGCTTAGAAAGAGTTTAGGGACCTCTATGAGAAAAAGCCCTCAATCTATTTGAGGTTCTACTGTATAGTTTTTCTTAAAATCAAATTTTTAGGTTTTTGACCTAGGTTTTGGTAAAAATCGATTTTTTTCTTGTAATTTCTAAATTTCTTGTTTGTTTGATGAATGCTTGGTTTCCATATGGTGTTAGATGGTTACGTAAGTCCTCCTCCCCAGATTTTGGGTGAGTTCGAGGCTTTTGCTTCCATTACTGTCGTTATGCTGTCGAAATTTCAGAAATTCTAACCAAATTCTCATTATTTGTTTTTTTTTTTGTTTTGTAGTTCAAAATGTCTCAACGCCATGGTGCTGGTAAACATATATTCGGTCCTGGCATGAACCTTCCGCATTCGCCGGTTCCACAGTTTGATGAATGGTGGTTTCGTTCTGCGGCGGCGCAAGCCCGTTTTCCCTGGTTTGAAGAGAAGAACATCGAGTCAGGGTGATGTGTAAACTTGGAGCAGCTACAACATTTTGACGTTGAAGCAGCCTTCGGTGATCTTGGGTGGTTACCCGTCATTACTACTCTGTGACCACCCACCCCAACCTAGTCAAACATTTCTATGCCAACTTGGAGGTCGAGGGAAATGTTAATGACTTCAGCCGTGGCAGGGACCTCCGCATCACCAGCTTTGTCAAAGGCGTTCCCATATCCTTTGACACTCACCAGCTTGCTGATCTTTTGGGGATACCAAATGATGGTAACTTGGTGTACTGCACCCCAAAGATGAAGGGCTTTCTTACTGATGATCTGCGCCAGGAGGTTTTAGAGCAGATCCTTAACCCAGGAGCGCCATGAAAGCTGCTAGCTTGAGACCTGTTCCTTGGGTATATTGCCGCATCATCCAGCATAACATTGTTCCTCAGAGCGGCCACTACAGTGAGTTGTTTCAGCTCACCCAGTACATGACTTACTGCGTCTGCACCAGGGAGCGGGTCTATCTCCCTTACATTATTATCAGGACCATGCGTCAAGCTACTCTGCTCGATCAGATCAGTAACCTTCCTTATGGCCGGCTTATCACTACTCTTCTGTGGCGCTTACGGGTGGACATGAGGGGTGAGATTGTGGTCGAAGACACTATGACCTCAGACATTGACTGGGACACCATTGCCCGGATGAGGATGGACAATCTGCCCATCAGTGATGAGGAGTTAGAGGCTCACCCTCGTCTGCTAAGGAGGGTAGCAGCAGCGGCAGCAGCAGCAGTAGCAGCCAATGCGGCTCATGCAGAAGAGGCAAGGGATGATGGTGATGATGATGATGATCAGATGGAGGACATTCCAGCACTGGCACCATAGCCCACACCTGCAGTGGGACCATCCTAGCCTCCTCCTGATACCGTGATGGGTATGTTTACGGAGATTCAGGATGCCCAGCGTGAGATGAGCCGTGACCTAAGGCGCCTTTCTCGTAGCCTCAGAGTCACGTAGGAGCAGGTGTACTGGCTCAGGGTAGCTTATGAGCGTGACTATGACATCACTGACCCTATTCCTCCAATGCCCCCATCCCCATGACAGATCTTTTATTTTCTCTCTCTCACAGCATGGTTTTTATTATAACATGGTAACTGTCCGCTTGTGGACTGTACCCTGTAGCACCATTAACTCTTGATACTCTATAGATATTTTATGTTTATAAATTTTTTTTCTTGTTATGGTAATTCATGATCATTCTACTTGTCACTATGGTTTCCTCACTAGAGCATTAATATTTATTAATTCCACATTTAGTATAGTATATTATGCTCTTTCGTATTTAGTCTTAGGCATCAAACAAGTGCTTAAGATGTGTTTTTATTAATACTTTTAAATTCTTTCTATCTCAATTCATCGACTCAGTTAAGTGCAAATATGGTCAGTTGGACAGAGCCTAAGGGCTCTGATACCAAGTTTTCACACCCCAATTCCGACTAAACCAGAAGTGTGAGTGAACCGTCACTGAACCAACAGCTCACCCCAGGATCTCAATAAGACTGTGTCCACTCATACAAACCATTACACATAACCATAATCAGAATATAATAAAATACAGCGAAAGTCTTAAATTAAATGAACTGAATTCTCTATTGATAATTTAAATAAAATATCCAATTATTCTCCACATCAAAACGTAAATAAGTATCCTTACATCAATTTATAAATCCAACTGAAAATAAATAAATAAACAAAACAAATCCTAGAAGTACATGCAGAAAGGGCACTCGCATGAAGCGTCATGCTCGTCCTCTCCTGCTTGCACTTCTAAAGCAGCAACACCTCCATACGTCGAAGCATCCATATAGTCCTCCACAGTAGAACCTGCATCAACATCTAAAAATAGTGTGTACACAAGGGTGAGCTCACAACTTAGCTCAGTAAGACAATCAGACAATGCAACAAACATATGCATGAGTAACATTCACATTATGGTCTAGTTTTAAGTTTGCAATGTGCTATAGAAAGGATTGACGGCCACCGTACCTCTATACACGAGTGTGTGAAGCTGCCCAATGGATCAAACACCACTGTCATCCCACATGCACCCACCATGGAATAGAGATAGAGCTAAAGCGTTCGGATCAAACACCGCCAATACTTTCCCTGATACCCTACCCATATCAACACGTAAGTCCCTATTGGCAAGGGCTTGTAAACTAGGCTCGCAACTAACCAATCCTATATGTCATCACAGTAGGTCCTATCCCAGCATAGCTCCCTACGGCATAGAGATAGAGCTAGAGTCTAGTGGCCAGGCCAGAGACCACAGTGCCACTTCCTCCCCCTGATACCCTACCCGCATCAAGCATGCTAAGATAGAAACGATACGAAAAGGTGCTAGTATGAGGAATGATCCCAGACCCCAGGCCCTTCCCATTCTACACACCAACGAAAACAATCACATGCCTAACAGTCACATCCTAGCATAGCGACTATGCATCAATAATAATAATAACTGAAAGTAAAGATGACATGCGAGTATGCACAAACACCAGTCCATAGAATCATAATTATTAACAACGTTTTACTTTGTTGTTAAATTATTAGGGTTTAGTTTCGATTCCCTTACTTGACGCTTGATTGATAGCTTGCTCCGCGTCATAGAATCCAAACTTGCTATTACAAGGTCCTACACGATGTTAGGGTTGAATTAGAATAGTTTTCTTAGGGTTTACGTTGGTCGAAAAACTAACTGGGTCAAAAATACTCCTCACAGTGCAGACCGGTCGCAGGTATCGGCCGTGGCACTGTGGGGAAAGGTGCGATCGGTATGGTCGACCAGTCCCCACAGACCAGCCTCTAGGAGATAAGGTTACAGGTACCGGTCGCATAGGGTGCGACCGGTATGTCTCCGGAAAACCATACATCCAGTTCTCGCCTTTCGTCGGTCACCCCCTATTGATTCTAGGGTTTCTCCTATTAATTCTAGGTCGAAGCAATGAGTTAGATTTGTTTCCAACTCCATTCAAGTCCTAGTTTCGATGATCTTCAACCTAGAACTTGAATCTAGGGTTTATCGACTAGTTTAGGGTTTGACAGAAAAAAAAATGATTTAGATCAATACCTCACTTTGCATGGTATTGATCCAAACATGACTAACCATCCTAAAATGATTAAAGTAGAGGAAGGTTTAAGCACTTACTGTTGGTTCGCGGTAATGTGTTCTTCGTCCAACGGCAATGGCGGCTCTCCCCTCTCCTTCCTAGCTTCTTCTCCATCTTCAATCTCTTTCTCCTCTCTAGGGTTGGTGAGGATCAATGAAAGTGATTTTAGGAGGTTTAGGATATAGGCTAGGGTTGAGTTTAGGAAGCCTCCTAGCATTAGAAAAGTCTTTCGGTTTAAAATTTGGAAAGTGGGACCCGTAGAGATCCGATTCCAGATCTAAGTGGTCTGCTGCGCAGGCCATACCGATCGACCGGTACCATCGACTGGTATGAAATATTTCATACTTTGAGGTCCGTTTTCGTACCTGATTGTCATCCACTCGTCCCATTTGGTCCGGTAATGATTGGAAGACCTGTTACGACATGAATGAAAGGTTTAGATCGGGTTCATGGAGTGTGGGTCTTACACAATGAGTCCATTTTCTCTGGGATTCTCAAATCCCATGCTAACTAGTGTGGGCCCTGCCTAGGTCGTGGGCCCACTCGACCATTAAGATTGATCCCATGTTTTCCCCCTTTACAAAGAAAAATACAAAAAAAGAAAGAAAAGAAAATACAAAAAAATATGTCATGTTTGCATGTTTCCAAACGACAGTTGGGATCATGTTTGATCTCCAACATAGTCATCGTTCATTTATGGCCTGAGGGCATTTCGTCTCCCATGTTTGGGAGTTGGTCTGTAGACCAGTCATTTTCAGAATGTTAGTTTACCCTTGTCGAGTGTGGGGAGCTGAGGTCCGAGTACCTCTTGAGTGATGCCTTGCCGAGTGCAAGGAGTTGAGGTCCGAGTACCTCTTGAGTGATGCCTTGCCGAGTGCAAGGAGTTGAGGTCCGAGCACCTCTTGAGTAATGCCATGTGGGGTCCAATAGCTCGTTAACTATTGGGAACTACGTTTGACCTAATTCTCTAAGAGATACGTAGGCAGTGGGAAGTGGAGAGAACTTTGAGTAGTTCACCCTTCGCGCACAGTCACACGTGCTTCCTTTGTCAAGGGAGCATCTCACACATAACCACAACTCCACACGAACTACATTTGGCCTGATTCCCGCCGCATAGGGATACGTTGGCAGCTTGATCTCGAGCTCGGTCATCCATTGTCTATTGTATTTTCTGTGTTATTCATTCTTTTAATTCATAATTTATTTATTCATGATTATTTCATTTTTTTATTATTCATTCATTTGTTCATTGATCCATTTATTGTCTGTTGACTTGTATTTTATTTTTCAAATCTATGTAGCGGCACCCTAAGTTAGAACAACTTAGAAACTTGGTATAGGTTTCCCCATTTGCCTAGTTAGGCTAAATTGACGACCTGAACATACATAAGTTTCAAGAATGTAGGAAAGGATAGGACAGAAGGAGACCGGTCCATTGACCGGGCGAGTTGGGTGCCTAACACCTTCCCAACTCGTAACTTGACGCTTACCCTTCTCTGGTAAGATTAGAAACCAATCCATTGAGCATGAGTCATTAGCATCTTTCCAAGTGAGAGACCATTTATAGGTCCTAGACCTCATCTAGGTGGCGACTCCATATTTACACCATCCATTGGCGTGGATGGACAAGGTAACAAGGCGAGAGCCTATTTTGATTTCGTGAAGGATCATATGATAATCCGTTGTCCTCACAGTGGCGACTCCACTGGGAAAATCATGTCAGACTCCAAATCTTATCCTTTCCTTTCCTTACACTCTTGTGGTCGATGTATTTTATGGGTTTACTTGATGCAATTTCTTGTATTTTAATTTCCTGTAAATACATGTATTTTAGCTTAAATGTTTACATTTCTTGTTTCCTATAAATACTCGTAGCATGTTGTAAATACTTGTATGTTGTTTAGATGTAAATTCTTGTGTCTTAACTTCTTGTAAATAGTAAATTCTTGTGTCTTAACTTCTTGCAAATACCTGTGGTTTAGTTTGTTGTAGACACTTGTATATAACATGTTGTAAATAAATGTTTTAGTATGTTGTAAACACTTGGATGTTAGGTGGTTGTAAATACTTGTTTGTTAATTTCTATTTTTGCATCTTGCATTGCATTTGTGAGGATGAGATCAACCAAACCTCGTGGTTAGTTGGAACGGACCCATTATGAATATTTTGGGCAGCCCTCCGACGAAGCCACAACCTTGATCTAGTACCTTCGGGTATATAAAAGGATGCCCGTACCTGCGATTCATTCAGTTTATACGGGTGATAGGTATATTTTGCATCCCGTCAAGGTAGCCTGCCGGTCCTATAACCATCTATCATGCATCATTTGACATAGAACCTACACTCAGGTCTCTACACTGACATCATCTCGGGGTACAAGAAAGAATAATGCTATAGACTTATGTCGCCTATCACATCCAATTTGTGATAACCAAAACATGATTCGTTCTCCTTGTTGATACACTTTCATAGATGGCACAACACGTGGGTATGCAAAACTATGCCGATCACTTTGTATATTTTCGTCACCCGTATGTCGTACCTTTTATGTTTGGAGTATCAACCTCGAGGGCAAACCAAGTAATTTATCATAAACTGATTATGTGATAGAAGAACTGTCCATAGTTTTGTCCCTTCTTGGTGACCTTATGCTTGTTGATCGCTTGTATTATCTTTCAAATCAGCATATTTTGTTCGAATTTTCTAGGTCGAATCAGTTTTGTGTCTTTGGATTCTGGGACTAAAGTGTAACTTGGTAAAGGTGCATGCTGTCCATTATCCAAGGATACAATGCCGTTTGATTCAAAAAATCCGACCAAAATATATTTGATTTGAGTCATATTACAAGTGAACTAAACTTTGTTTGGTTGAGTCTCCTATAAATGGGCTTGTTTGTCTCTTATAAATCCCAATCCAATTTCTCATTCTTCTAACTTATTGATTTTCCGATTACAGTCAAGTCGTCTAAGTCACCATATCTTTAAGAGCCGGACCGTCCTAGGTCAGAAGCCCCTATTCTAAGAGACTTTTTAGGGTTGTCTATCCTCCATTAGTCCCTACACCTTCCCGAGCAACGGCAAGTTCTAAGACCATGAATCCATACAACAATCAGAATTCCTTAGAGGCCATGGATGCTCGAATAGCCAGAATGGAAGATATGATGATCAATCTGACTAACTTCATACAGACTCATCTGCCACCGCCTTTGCCAATTAAACAGCTAGATTAGGGCAGCAGGATGAAAACTCCTCCCCCCAATCCTCCACATGTTCCTCCACCAGCTCATGGTGCGTATAATGGGGGAGGAGAAGTCCGCAACATCCACTTTTAGCAGTAGTACAGATCACTATAGAGACTCAGGAACTACGGAGCAAAATAGAGCTCCTGGAGCACTCTTTGAAAGGTATAAAGGGGTTTGAGAATCAGATGGTGACACAGAAGGCCTCCTTTTCTTCCCAAAATCTCGACTTTTGGACAAGTTTAAGTGGCAAGATGAGAAGTTTAACGGGACTGGGGATCCCCGAACCCACCTGAGGTTATTTACTAGATTGTTAAAAGGGGGCAAGAACTTTACTGATGAGCAATTAGGTCAAGCCTTCCAACATTCCCTAATGGGAAGTGCCCTTTACTGGCTAATGAACCTAAGGCCTAGCCAAATCCGGTCATGGGCAGATATTCATAATGCTTTCATCGAGCAGTATTCATACAATACTGAGATTGAGACCACTCGAAGGCAATTGGAAACTTTGGTTCAGATGCCAGGTAAGAGCTTTACTGCCTATCTTACAAGGTTTAGAGCATTGGCTACACAAATGTGGGACCGTCCCCCAAAGAGAGAACAGGTGGCCATGATGATGAAGGGGCTCCACAAGACGTACAAGAATTATATTTTTGGTCAGGGCATCCTTACCTTTGAGGTTCTCATTGCTGCAGTGCAACAGGTGGAAGACATTATTGCTCATGGGGAAGAGCTCCCTAGCAAGAAAGAGAAGGGTACATTTGAAGCTGGCGGTAGTAACAGCAAGAAGCCCTATTCCCCAAGACCGTTCAATCCCAATCCTACCCCTGTTTCTAAGGGTGTTGTTGCAGTAGCTACCCAAGCCCCAATTGTGATCACAAGAGAAGAAAATGTTTCCCTACCATACCCTCAGAAACAACCAAGACAATTCACTGACCTTGGTATGTCGAGGACGATGACTTTTGAGAGTTTGTGCAAATTGGGATTGTTGGAGCCTCTCGAAGCAAAACCCTTGCCGGAAAACAAGCCAAGATGGTTTAACCCAGCACTCTTCTGTAAATACCACAATCAGACTGGACATGATGTAGAAAACTGACCTCGTTGAGGCATGCCATCCAAGACCTACTCGATGCTGGGAAATTTGAGGTTAGGACAAAGCGCCCCTTTGTGGAAACCAACCCATTGCCTCACCATATAGTCAGGGCCATTGAAATTGATGGAAGTCACTTTAATCCAACGAGCCTCATTAACCTGCTGAATGGTCAAGATCATCTGCCCAGAGGACGACCACAAAGCTTCGATCAGGAGAGTGACTGTTATGTCAACATGACCGGATTAGATGAAGAGTATGAGGACGAATATGAAATTTTCATGTCACAGCGAACAGAGGGAGGAGTGGCAATTGCAGAAGGAGAGGAATATGAGATCTTCGTTCCCAGTCTTTTAGAGAATGAGATAGCTGCGGCTAAAGGAGGAGGAATGTAAAGATGAGTATGAAACTTTGATCCCTCAATATTCAGGAAGTGAGGTGGCCATTGCAGAAGAGGAGTATGAGATTTTTGTCCCAGGGTATTCAGTGGCAGTTGCAGAAGAAGAGGAATATGAAATCTTCATTCCCAGTCTTTTAGAAAATGAGATAGCTGCGGCAAAGGAGGAGGAATGTAAAGATGAGTACAAAACTCTGATCCCTCAATATTCAGGAAGTGAGGTGGCTGTTGCAGAAGAGGAGTATGAGATTTTCATCCAAGGGTATTCAGAGGAAGCAATAGCAGGTGCAGGGATAGATGATCATGAAACCTACGCCCTACAATCTCCAAGGGAGAATGTAATGTGAGTAGAAAAAACAAAGCCCATAATCATTTACTTGTCTGATGAGGAACAAGATATTGCGCAAGTAGGTGTGAATGAAGAAGAATTTGAAATCTACATCCCTGAGAGGGAGGAGTCAGTGGCAGAAACTAGATCTGGCAAGCCATATACACCAACAACACTGAGGGAAAAAATTTTGGGACAACAAGCAAGGCAGAAAGAACAAGGATAGGGTGGCAAACAACCAGAGCCCAAGAATGTAGTCTTGAAACAGTTGCAAAAGACCCAGGCCAATATTTCCATTTGGGGTCTCCTGATGGCATCGCCAGTTCATAGGGAAGCCGTTCTGAAATCACTGGCTAGCATCCAAGTCCCAATCACTACTGACCCTGACCATTTGGTCTCTTTGATTACCGGGTCTCAAGCAGTGAACTCGCTAACATTTGGGGATCTGGACCTACCACCAGAGGGCAAAAGTCACAACAAAGCCTTGTACATCACAGTTGCTTGCAGGGACAACATAATCCCTTTGGTCCTAATTGACAATGGATCTGCTCTGAACATCTTTCCCCTTCAGACTTTCAAGCATTTGGGTTTCTCGGAGTCGGATTTGACATCTCCGAAGCATGGTGTAAAAGCTTATGATAACACTAGGCGAGATGTCCTAGGTGTTCTTACTATCGGCGTTACTATTGCGCCAGTTGTCTTTGAGATTGAATTCCAAGTGGTTGATATCCCTGCCTCATTCAATATGTTGTTGGGAAGGCCATGGATACATGCAGCTGAAGTACTGGTCTCCTCTCTAAATCAAAAGATCAAATTTTTGCATAAGGGTGTAACAGTTACCGTGGCGGCTGACCTAGGGGCTATCAACATGTTGGCTCCCACTGAGTTAGAAACTGGAGACGGCAGCGCTCCAACCCTTGATGCCCGAATGAGTGGCTTTCAAATCAGTACCATCAATGCTACCATGGATCAAGAATCATCAGTAAAGCTTCCGTTCTTCCTCGAGCAATTCCTTAAGATGTCTTACTTTCCTGGAATGGGTTTGGGCAGAAACCAACAAGGGGTTGTCAATGCATTATCTGATGCCATCAATGAGCATGGGTTTGGTATGGGATATGTTCCAAATGAAGAAGACCTGAAGCTCATCGAACATAAAAAGCGAAAGGTAGAGAGCGCTTTCATCTTGGTAGAAAGGAAGAAATACAAGAACAGTGATCGATTCTCTAAGGCAGCAAGGTCACCCAACAGAAAGGGCAGTCAAGAAGTGAAGGGAGTACAGTTTCCAGAGGTGATAACATATGGGCAGAACAACCAACAGCTGGATTCAGTTATGGCCTGTGACTATTTGCAGTGGGGCAGCCTTGATCGATAACCAGTTTCGTACTTTCGGACCCTCAATGGATATTTTGTTAAGGAAGGAGAAGACTTCCCCTTTTGTGGATTTCTAGGGCATGGTTTGATGAGATTACTCAGAAACGCTTCCCAGGGTTTGAAATTTTCTTTGACTGTACACTTGACTGGGTAGAATTTGAGAGTGCTTGGAAGAAAGGTCAGATGAAAGAGCTAGTGTCTGAAGAAGAACCAGTGTCTGAAGAAGAAATTGCAAACCTCAACAACCTTTTCCAGGACAGCGTGATGATGACCCTCACCAGCGGCAACTTGAATGGAGTTCCGACCCCACAACAATTCATTACCTCTACTATTGGGTCCTCCCTAACTGGAGTTATCCAGATGAGTTTATGTGTCCCAACCTACTGCGCCAGGAAGTTGACAGGTTGGCCATATATGGGCCTAAGTCTGTTAGGTCTGTAGTAAGTACGGAGTCTGTCATTGATGTTGAGTCTGTTGT
Organism: Protea cynaroides; assembly: GCA_028583415.1. Classification (NCBI taxonomy): domain Eukaryota; kingdom Viridiplantae; phylum Streptophyta; class Magnoliopsida; order Proteales; family Proteaceae; genus Protea; species Protea cynaroides. The sequence continues at coordinate 41,748 of JAMYWD010001349.1, forward strand.
CCCAGCTAAGACCTCATCTGATGTACTTCTTTTGGATGATATTAATGAAATGACTTCTTCCGAGTATATTGCTTCTTCCACTTCCCTTTCCCTTATTAATTCTGATTCTGATAATGATCTTTGTGATGAACCCTTGCCTGAATTTTTGCAATCTCTTAAAGCTTTAAAGGAACAAAAGACCCAACCTGACCTGTCTGTGAAGACTTTAAGATGATCAATTTAGGGACAACTAAACAGCCTCGTAAAATAAAAGTTGGCATAACTCTAAATGATCACGAGACTGCCCAGTTGTCTGATCTATTGAAAGAATTCCATGAATTTTTCGCTTGGTCATACGACGACATGCTGGGTATTGCCCTGAAGTGGTACAACATAGAATTCCACTTTCCCCTGGTGTGAAGCCTACCAAATAGAAGTTGAGACGCCTCAGGCCCGAGTGGACATTGAAAGTTAAAGAAGATATAGAGAAGCAGCTGAGTGTAGGATTTCTTGAGGTTTGCAATTACCCTAAATGGTTAGCCAATATGGTCATTGTGCCGAAAAACGATGGTAGGCTTCGTGTGTGTGTGGATTACAGAGGTCTGAATAAGGCAAGTCCTAAGGATGATTTTCCTCTGCCCAAGATCGATATACTAGTGGACAATACTATCAGAACGCCCTTCTATCTTTTATGGATGGCTTCTCAGGGTACAACCAAATTAAAATGGCACTTGAGGATAAGGAGAAAACTTTTTTCATAACCGATTGGGGAACCTACTGTTATATGGTGATGCCTTTCGGTTTGAAGAATACCGATGCCACGTACCAAAGGATGGCCACCACGGTCCTCCATGACCTGATTCATAAGGAGGTTGAAGTTTATGTTGATGATATGATAGTGAAATCGATCAGTAGAGAGAATCATTTCCAATCCTTGAGGGTATTTTTTGAAAGAATCAAGCAGTATAATCTGAGGTTGAACCCGCAAAAGTATGCATTTGGGGTTACTGCTGGAAAAATGCTAGGGTTCATGGTCAGTCAAAGGGGGATAGAGATCGACCCATCCAAAATTAAGGCCATCACAGAAATGCCTCCACCCCAAACTGAAAAGGAGATTAGAGGATTTCTAGGAAGAATCCAATACATCAATCGATTCATAGCGCATTTGACGGCCACCTGCGAACCAACATTCAAGTTGTTGAGGAAAAATCAGCCCAAAACTTGGAATCCACAATGCCAGTTAGCCTTCGACCGAATCAAGGCATGCTTAGCGAATCCACCAATTTTGGTGCCTCCAGAACCAGGGAGACCACTATTGCTTTATTTATCAGTTCTGGAAAACTCTATGGGATCAACGATTGCACAGCACGATTCAGATGGTCGGACAGAGAGGCGATATATTATTTGAGTAAAAAGTTCACAGGTTATGAAGCAAACTATACACCTTTGGAGAAAACCTGTGTAGCTTTAATTTGGGTTACAAAGAGGTTGAGGCATTATATGCTCTCTTATTAGATCATCCTAATTTCACGGATGGATCCCATAAAGTACTTGTTTGAGAAGCCAGCACTAACGGGAAGGCTGGCAAGATGGTTACTACTTTTATCTGAATTTGAGATCATCTATGCCACCCAGAAGGCTATCAAAGGAAGTGTCATCGCCGAGCATTTGTCTCCCCACCCGGTGGATGATTTGAAAAATATGGAAGATGTATTCCCGGACGAAGAGGTAGCAGTTGTCTAAGCCCAAGAAGGAGAGGTGGATCCCTGGGTGATGTTCTTTGATGGCGCTGCAAACCATAAAGGATGTGAAGCTGGTGTCCTATTCATTAGTCCTGACGGGATGTTCGTGCCCATTTCATTCCGGCTCGACTTTGAATGCACCAATAATATGGCTGAATATAAATCTTGCATCATGGGATTAAGGGCAGCTTTGGCCATTGGAATTCAGAAGATGAATGTGTATGGAGATTCTTCTGTGGTGATCTATCTGATTAGCGAAGAATGGAAGACAATGGATGAGAAATTGAAACCATACCGGCAGTATGTTGTGAGCTTGGCACAATAATTCATAGAAATTAGCTTTGAGTTTTCTCCATGGGATTATAATAGATACACCGATGCACTAGCAACATTGGCTGCAATGATCAACTTTGAGGGTAATAAGAGAATGCAACCCTTGGTGATAGATCGAAGAACCCAACAAGCGTACTTGTAGGAGGTGAGTGCCTTAACAATATATGGGAGGCCCTGGTTTGCACGTGGATTTTATCAAAGAAAGGAAGTATCCTCCAGAAGCTTCTTCAAGGGAGAAAAAATTCCTTAGGCAGTACGCCACTCAGTTTATTTTGCATGAAGACATTTTGTACAAGAGGTCGTATGATGGTGTGCAGCTAGTCTGCGTGGACGAAGAGCAACCACAGAATATCATAGAATAGATCCATGAAGGGATTTATGGACCCCACATGAATGCTCGGATGCTTACCAAAAATATCCTTCGCCTAGGATACTATTGGAACACAATGGAGGTAGACTGCGTGGAATTCGTAAAGAAATGCCATAAGTGCTAGATTTATGCCAATTTGATACATGTCCCTCCATCTGAGTTGCACACACTCAGTTCTCCTTGGCCTTTCTCTAGTTGGGGTATTGATGTAGTAGGCAAGATCTCCCCGAAAGCATCGAATGGGTATGGGTTTATTTTAGTGGCTATAGACTACTTCACCAAATGGGTCGAAGCTCAATCTTATGCCAAGCTCACGGCAGCCAAGGTTGCCAAATTTCTGCAAGAACACATCATATGCCAACATGGGACACCTCATGAATTGATTTCTGATCAGGGGCAACATTTCTAGGGTAAAGTGCAAGAGTTATGCGATAGGCTTCACATTGCGAGGCATAGGTCTTCTCCCTATCGTCCACAAGAAAATGGGGCCGTTGAGGCAGCAAACAAAAATATGAAGACCATCCTTCAAAAAATGGCAGAGACAACTGCTGATTGGGCTGACAAGTTGCCTTTTGCTTTGTGGGCTTATCGGACCTCAATTAGAACATCAACTAGGGCAACGCCTTATTCGTTGGTGTATGGCATGGAGGCTGTGCTTTTAGTTGAGATAGAGGTACCATCCTTGAGGGTCTTAATGGAATGTCAAGTCCCATAAACTGAGTGGCTTCGGACCAGATACGAAGAGTTGAACCTGATAGATGAAAGGCGAATCAAAGCTGTAGATAATATGAAGAAATATCAACAGAGAATTGCTGCAACTTTCAATAAGAAAGTTCGTCTTTGCCATTTGGCAATAGGAGATTTGGTGCTCAAAGAGCAGAGAGCTCCAGTACATGACCCCAGGGGCAAGTTCTGTTCCAATTGGAGTGGACCTTTTGTAATGAAGGAGATCTTGCCAGGGAAGGCTGTTCGTCTCACAGATATAGATGGAGATGAGTTACAATATCTGACCAACATTGACCAAGTGAAAAAGTACTTTGTATAACCTCCACATTAAAAAAAAAAGGGAAAAAAAAAGAATGTTGGTTGATTTGATGATAGATCATCTTGGAGCCTTACAGCATGGTTGGCCTTAACATTCATTTAGGCCTACCCCCTCACTAAAGGTTGGTTTCATCACTTGATCATTGTCGAAAGAGGACATTCTTTTTTGGCATAGACTCTTTCTCCTGTCTATCAATCTGACGGTTTTCCAAGAGTCTCCATCATAAAGCCCTCATTTCACATCATTTTATTGGCTTTTGCGATATTGCTTCTTGTGAACATGTGACTCTTTTGTGTGAGTATTGGGTTTATAATCTGGCTGAAATCTCTATCTGTTACTCATCACTTCGGTGATGTCCAAAGATTTCAATAGCCCTTATTTTAAGCCATAAATGGTGATTCCTCAGTGAATCCACCATTCTACATGATAAGCCCCTATTCTCCCCAATGGCGGACCCATATGGGCAATTCCTTATCAGTCTACTTGGACCTCCAGTATCATGCTTGTTTACGAATCTAGTGGTTTAGGCCCAGATAGAGTCATGTCTGTTTCGACGTACCATGTGCAGCTTGTGGAGGTATACATGGATTTTTTTGGATGCCCTCAGTATGGTCGACATGACCCATCAGTATTCCTTAACCTTAATGTGGAGGTTGTGGCTCTTTAAGTTTACTTTTGGTTTGGTCGAAGGCTAATCATTTGTTAACTTGTGCAGAAATGGATAAGCAATTGCAAGAGTGGGCCCGAGATATGTCCCTGAATGATAAAGGAGCTTTGGCCAGTCTTGATTTAGAAGCCCTTTACCAACTTCGACATGTTAAAATCTGTCATGGTCTTTTGGGGGCGGCTTCCCTGTTTTGGGATCCTACATTGCACATGTTCAGATTTGCGAACATAGAGATATATACTACAACAATTCCTATTTTTAGCTACGGATTTTAGCTACGGTAATATATTAGTCGTAGCCTAAAATAATTTATAACTACGAACAATTGTCTACCGTAGGTAATAATATATTATTACCTACAGAATATTTATTACAGTAGCTATAAATATTATTACCCACCGCATTGTTATTTCCGCAGCTATAAATATATTATTACCCACTGCATTGTTATTTTCGTAGCTATAAATATATTATTACCCACGACACTGTTATTCCCGTAGCTATAAATATTATTACCCACTACATTGTTATTTCCGTAGCCATAAATATATTATTACCCACCGCATTGTTATTTCCGTAGCCATAAATATATTATTACCCACCGCATTGTTATTTTCGTAGCTATAAATATATTATTACCCACGACACTGTTATTCCCGTAGCTATAAATATTATTACCCACCGCATTGTTATTTTCGTAGCCATAAATATATTATTACCCACCGCATTGTTATTTCCGTAGCCATAAATATATTATTACCCACCGCATTGTTATGCCCGTAGCTATAAATATTATTACCCACCACATTATTATTCCCGTAGCTATAAATATAGTAATGCACCCCACTGCCAAGGTCTCCTTCTCAAACCAGGATCTTCTGTAGTCTGAGGCACTCAAAGTGCATTGGGATACGTGATGATGCACTTTGAGCGACCAAGATCGTTACTGTCAATTAGCAATCACTATACATGAGGATATTTTTACCCTCTCTCCCTTTGCAATTCCGATGAATTATTCGTAGCTTTTATTGCACATGCATGGCCTGAGGCTAGCTAAATGGTCGACATCGTGAGGTTGTGATTCTTGATTAGAAATTGGAACCGCTCAAATCCACTTTGCGATTTAAAAAACTGATTTTTACATACTTCGTTATGTTCGCGGGCTTTGTTTCTTATTGGCGGGATTGTATCAGTCTTTTCCTCTTCCTTCGGCATAACCGCATCTCTTCATCTTTGATTTTTTCCATGAGAAAAAATCCGACGCAACTCCACCGCCTAGATCTTTTCTTCTTTTTTCTGCATAACCTCCTTTAACTTCATCTTTGATTCTTTCCTTGAGAAGAAAATCCGATGCACCTCCACCGATTGTTAGATCACTCTGATTCCCACCATTACAAGAAGCTTCGACGAACTCCAACACAGGTGATCTTCCTCTCTGATTCTCACCGATAGAAGAAGCTCCGACAAACTCCAAGGCAGGTGTTTTCCTCTCTGATTCTCACCAGGTACGATTCCTTTTCTCTCTGATTCTCATTATTTTTTGATGAACTTCATCGAATGCCATAGATGGTTTCTATTTTTCTAAATATCAGACCCTTTCTGAAGCCCAATGCTGGCTTTGCATCATTTCATCTTGGGTAACAGCCATCGCCATTAACGCTTTTTTTCCTAACGTCCTGCTCGGATCCATCTTGGATATCCAGATCCCGTTAGTCCTTCTCCAAGATGCCAGTGACATTAGCAATAGGGATTAGGGATTTAGAGATTTAAATAGGGATTAGATGTGGCTAGATTGTTCTCGCTTCTGGTTTTGTTTATCCGAGAAAGAAGGCTTTCTGAAACTTGGAATAGATTAGTTTCTTCCAAACCATGACTAACTGCCTCATTTGATCTGAATCTCATGGACATTAGGGTTCTTCTCAGTCCACCTTTCTTCGTGAGGCTAACATCAACCTTGCTGATTATGCTGATGCATCGAAGCCTTGTACTGTTGCTCTTCTTCTTCATGGTTGCGATTCTGGAGCTCTTTTACATGTGAGTGTTTGTGGAATTTTTTGATAATATGTTTAAGTGAATGTTCATGATAACATTCCAGACACTTCCATGGTTTGAGACAACACATTTTTCAGTAATTCCCTGTTTGGTAATCATGCCCATGAAAGAGCAGATTTCTCTTGTTCGTCTTTATATTATAAACTGCTACCTCACAAGTTAAAATAGTAGTTGCAGTCTAAAGTTCCTGGATCCATCTGTTTACTATGTTTTTTTTCCTTCTAAAGTCATGCTGCTACTGTGAGTAGTGCCTTGTAAAAATTATGTTATGTAATCATTCTATGATTTCAGGCGCAATGGAATGTATTGCAAATACCATAAATCTGTAAGAGTGGCTACCATAAATCTGTAAGAGTGGCTGCTCATTACTGTCTTTTATGCTACTTGTTTGACCAAGCAACTAAACAACTCCTCTGCTGTCCATTTTTTTGACAGAAAACATCCCAGAAATATTCAGTTATACGTTCGAACTCAATGGAGGGTAAGTATGAGATTGAATCATGTTGAGCGGATTGGTTATGCAGTTAAAAAAGGCCTTCCTCCTTCCTGAAGTAAAACATTACGCCCCCCAACCCACACCCTGCCCTATCATTAGCTAAATCCATTGGCAAGAGAGTAGAAGAAAAAGAAAATTTCCCGATGAAATGTGTGGTCCCTGCAACTATCTTGTGTTTCTGAGTTTCTTGGTTGCTAAGAGACCATGAGAAGAAAATGAGAGATAAAACACATTTATGCGCAAACTGTTTATTTTTTTTTATTCTTTTCCCCCTGTCCTTATTCTATCCAATCCAACATTTGTAAGGAGATAATATTTTATTTTCCTTTTTTTAATATCATGCCAATCAAATCCAGTGCTTGGCTTTTAGCGTTCCAAATCATGTAGAACTACCTGCCTTATCCTCACACCAAAGCTTGCCCTCAAAACAAAAAGCCTCATGAGCTTATACCTGCCTTCGGCATCCTTATACATTGTGTATATTAGGCAGGACAGATCCAAGTCTGAATCTGTGATGATTTGTGGCCATAGATTAGGCTTGCTTCTACCTGCCTTCGGCATCCGTATACATTGTGTATATTCTGGTTTCTCCTTTTGGTGAAGTGTGTAATACTTTGGATATCACAATTCATTTCACCCTCTTCTTCAATTTTCTTGTTGGTGGGGACGAATTTGAATGTTGATGAATCGAAATTTTGATATTTTTCTTTTGGTTCCAGCTCTACAGGTTTTTGGTTAGGAGAATCGAGAGCAAATTCAATCTTTGTCATTCGAAGAGACTGTTCATGAGCAAGGTCAACAAGCCACCCCTATCTCTTTCAAGGTTGATTGAGTTCATGAAAGGGAAGGTAAAGTTCCATTAATTCTCCTTGGTCTGATTCTTTGCTTGTCAGTTCTTAACGATATTGACAGATATACTTGCCCATTTCATTTTATAGAGTAATACCCGTGGACATCCGGGAGAATACATTTATTCACTATCTCGTGTATGAGCTTGCATAATTATAATTCTTGTGTGGAAATTCAAATGAATTTTCTTTTACATAAAAAAGGCAATAGTACATTAAAGAGTAGATAGATAGATAGAAGTTGTCATTGAAAATTTTCACTTCATATTTTGTTGTTTTAGGCTTTTAGTTTTATACACTGCTCTCATGCATAGGAGAAATGTGCTAAACCAGTGGATCAAGTGGGCTATGGTAATGGTCTCCGGCTAAGATACCAGGTTGATCTATTGAACTTAATCATCTAATTTATGTGCATTATTTGCAATTGTTACTTTTATATGACTCTTACTTTTTTTTAAGTCCACCACCATTGAAATTTATGTGAAATGATTTCTTACTTTTATATGGCTAAGATACCAGGTTGTTGATGGCTTATGTGAAATGATTTCTTGCTTGTTAAGGCCCAGATTTAGTGTTATGCTGTTTCACTCAAGTGAATGTCTATTTTCTGGTCCAGCCACCAAGAAAGGACAAGATTTTTATACGCATTCAAGCATAGTCCCGATATAAATACTGTTTTCCTCTCAAAGGTACTCTTCAAGAAAAACCAATAGCGTTTTTATTTGTAGAAAATTTTACATTCTTGAAACTTGTTATTTTTTCTAATTAGTGACATGTAGAAATATTTATGTTTATGATTCTTTCCCTATTTTGCACTTCATTACTGGCTTCAAGAAAAGTTATTATTGGGTTATTTTAGGATTTCATTGAAAGAGGAAAATTATCTATTATAGAGTAGATATGCATTGGCGTGCATTTTGTTGAACTGGAGCCTGAGTCGCCTAAAGCATGGCTCGGAGCGGGAGCTTCAAGTATGATGTGGTCCCGTTAGAGGCTTAAAACCTTCGACCCAATGTATAAAACTCTCTGGGCCCTACCTTGTTGTCGATCCTTGTTAACAAGGCTTGAATGTTGCCTTGGTCTACTGGGAAATTGGAATTCGGTTTGCAGCATGTCTTTTATGAATTTATTTTTCATAATCTAAATAGCTTTACTTGCACAGTTGTTTTCTGTCCAAAACTCAGACTTAAGTGTTTTCTCCTTAGCTGTCCTGCCTCACCAGCTACGGAAGGGTATGTGAAATGCACGAGAATGTTGTGAAGTTTGGTCTCTGTTTTTCCATAATAAAGTTGAATATGTAGGTATGGAGGTCATGAAGATTGACATGGTTTTCGCTAGGAAGCTCTGTTGGGAGAAATTATTGGCGGTGAATGTGGGTACTCATGTTCCTTTTGTTTAATTGTTTAATTTGTTTGGGGTCACTTAGGTGGACACTTCATCTTCTTGTTGACTTATCCCTTATGAAACATCTTCCTTGCTTTCTTGTTAAGCATTAAACTATCTGGTAGCTGGTATCATACCTATAAAAGAGCATAAACATGTATTGAATTCATGATGTATGCTAAATATATGGTTTGTTGTCACTAATTTGATTAACTGGTCCCATGGGTGGCAGAAGAATCATATTAGCTACTCCAAGAAAATTCCTTTTGATTTGGAGTTCTCAGACACACAATGAAATCAATGGATATACATCCTTAGAATCAGATGTAGAGTTAGTTATTTGTAGGCGGAGAGCCAATGGACCAAATTTTCCTATGGTGATGAGCCTAATCGATAGGAAACGAATGTAAATGCCGAGGTCCTAAACTAATGAGTAATGGCTGATATGGGACAGGTGTGAAACTATATCTAGGGATCAGATTTAAAGGAGGATTTGATATGAGGAGTGTGAGGGATTTGGTTAACAAGAGGGGCTGTGGAAAGATAGATGGGCAAAAAGTTCCTCTCACTGATAATAATATTGTTGAAGTAAACAAGTTACTCAAAGAAATATCTTTTACCATGGGCAGGTTTCCCCTTTTCTCCTTGCTCTCCAAATATTCTACTCTACTCATTCGGACTTTCCTTGACTGGTTCGGGCACTTGGAAAGTATGGTATTTTAAACATAGAAGGTATTGTAAGTGAGATTACTACTGTTGGGTTGCATTTTAAAGAGGTTGTCGGCTTCCCGTGCCCCTTCCAACTTAACAAGCCAAAAGAAGGTTTGCAAGGAAGGAAAAAGCTATACAAAGACGGGGGTGATGCCTGGCAATCATGAAGATCACATCGGTGAACTCATCTTAGCACTAACTAAAAAATGCCGGTTTATGTGGAGCTCGGATGACCTGCCGCCAAGCTTGAACTTAATGGTCAACTATTTTACATAGCATTTGAATTAACCTCGTTATCTTGAGGTCAATGGTCAGTTTACAATATATTGCAGTTTTTATCAATCCATGTTATTCGAATATTGTGTTTATGAAAATATTGTTCCTTGGAATATGCTTATGGCATTATGGCTATGCTCTGCCCTGTGGTAAACTTACCTCTGCCTTATTTTGCACTTTTTCCACTTTCTTCAAAATTGTTCCGTGTAACATGGAAACATGGTGAATGTTTGTGTCAAGATGGGTGTTACTAATTTTTCTTCTTGATATAACAAAATGAGTTCCATATAAATGTCCCATGGACATAGGCTATCACACTAGTCTTGAACCACATAAATCCGTCTTTGCATCTTATTTATTTTTTACGCTTTGATATCATACTTGCTGATTGTGTAGAACTTTTTTTTTTTCTTTCTTTGTTTCGGGTAAGTCGGTTGTGTAGAATGTTTTCCACATCATTAACAAAGAAATAACCTAAAGAGATTGAAAACTCCAAGGTTAACTTCTTAAGCTGCAAGCTTAATCTCTCCTTTGCAGGTTTTGGCTTTCAAGTTCCTGTTACATGTTACGTCATTTGATGTTCTGTAATTGTTGCAATAGGTAACACTTGGGTGATTCTTTTTCTTTTCTTTTTTTTTACTTGATAAATATCCTTCTCACACATGGTCACTTGTAGATTCATTTATGTTTATAGTAGACATGTCCCCTCCCTCTCCCCCTCCCACTCCCTCTCACAATATGTACAGGAACTGGCATTGTGTGTTGATAGTGACATAAAACTGCAGTTGGAGCAAGCAACATCAATTGCCACATGTCACAGGCATGTTTGAATGACCATGATAATCTGCAAAGGGGTCCAATACATGAAAGTATGAAAAATGTTTCTCTAATGTCTTGTATAAATTCCATTGCATAGAGTTAAACAGTTGTGGGCAAGCAATAAGAAGGCGAAAAGCTCAAAGCACCAACTGCCATGGACATGGCCCATACACAATGTGTGGTGATCCATGTAAAATCATTGTATTGTGATTCTCTTTTGTTTTTCTTTTTACTATCATTCTACTGCTGTTTGTTAATTCCTAACATGATTAGGTGGTTTTCACTTTCTATCAGCTCCACTAGACAAAACCTTCTCAAAAGAAGGTAAGTGTCGAATATGCCTATTGGCTCCACAACTATTCTCAACAACCCAAAAGAGTCATGACGTGGGTTATATCTAGGACTAGTTTATATTTATTTTATTGTGACTATAATTCCTTGTAAAGACTGGAAGCTTTAGTATTATTCCAAGCCTGTTAGAAGTCCTAATTAAGAGTATTAGTTAAGTTATAATTCTCCTACAACTTGTGCATGGGAGGGATGTTTACCTATTCTGTTTTAGTTATTTCTTTTCAGTTATGTACTTATGTGTGGGTTTTTTTTCTTACTTGCTGTTAGTTATCTTGAAACCAATATGATCTAATATAATGATGTAACATGTAAGGACTAAACCCTTCCCCACAATTTCTGTGAGATTCAGAATTTTGTTGTGAGATGCAGCAAGCCCTTGGTGAGATGCCATGGGAAGGCAGGTGGGATTCCAGTCAAGTTCCAGGTGAGAGGCTTGTTTCAGATCCTTTCTCTTTCTCCTTATTCTCTCTCTTTCCTTCTATCGAAATAAGTACAGTACAGAGACATCTTTTCTTACATTTGCATGCTTATTCTACTTGAATCTAGTTGTCTAAAATGAGACCCTGATTGGTTACTTTTCTTATTAAATTTCAGCCTGAAGTTCTGTTACTGTTTTTTATCTTAGAATTCTAATCTTGTGTGCTGTTTTCTGAGATTCCTTCATCAAGTAGGAATTCTGATTTTTTTTTTTTGGGGTTGAAAAATAATATATTAACAAAATGAATCTATATCTATTTTGGTGACCAGATTCTGGTATTCTCTTTAACAAAAGCTGAGTTTTCAAAATTGTATCAGATCTAGGTATTGGATTAGACTCTTAACCTATTCTTGGTTTCATAATTTTGATTTTGCTGTTAATTAACTAGAGTCTCATGTAGATCTGGTTCTTAGTTTTCTCTTGTTTGTCAATCAAATTCCGGATTCTATTTCAGATTAGCCTTCTATTAATTATCATTGAACCTGATTATTGATGTTGAGATTATTAGTCTTGGACTCTTGGTGTTGTTTAGTACCACACTAGAGTAGTACTAGTGGTGCTATTTAGTATTTTTTTTCTTTATTTAAGTCCATTCCATGTAATTGAGTCAGCTACACTATGGGTAGCCAACCTACTTTAATTTCTCTTGTATTAATATAAATATACTGTATAGGGGACAATAGTAACTAATCTCTCTTACTCCTCTCTCTTGATTCTCTCCGTCTTCCTTTCTATCTCTTACCTGTCATTCTTCCTATTTTTTTTTATATGGTATTAGAGCGGTTGATCTGATCTGCCGTTTTGACAAACGTCTAAGTTCATCATTTTGGTATGCAGCCACCATTGTTGCCCATGCTGCTTAGGGTATCGTTTCCATTCTGCTTTACAATCTCTGCAAGATTGATAAGTCGTCTCAGCAAGTTTTTTTCTGCAGTTTCATATCCGAATTTCCTCTTATCAATCCATACTTCTGGTCTTAGTTCCCCAATAAATCAGGTTCTGTCATCTCCCTTAATGATATGCTACGATTCTCGTCGTGTTCGAATTTGTAGGACTTTACCATTGACCGGAATCTACTACTTTAGCTCTTGTCGGTTCAATATTCTATTGTTGTTATTGATCAGGACTATGATGTTAAATGTTTCTAGAATAAATTTGGATGGGCAAGTGAACTTCCCTATACGAGTTTTATGTAGGCTTGAGAATCTGGTCTAGAGAGACTTGATAATCACCAACACCTATCAAATATATCATTCCCCCCTCCCCCAGATTTAGTGGTTGTCACTTGTTTGTATGGAATTTAATGGTCTTGCAACGAATGAATGATGAGATTCTTGGACAGTCTCGCTTCCCCTCCCTTATTGGTGGGTGTATTCATATGATCACCTTTCTTGACAATTATAGAGTACTGTTTGAAGCATTTTCTTTCTCTTTTTCCAGCCTGCCATCAGTATTGTTTTGGGGTTTATTGGGAGCAAAATGATCTTGGATTTCTTTGGTGGGTATCATCAAACCACAGATCTTGTTGCCTTTATTTTTCTGCTTTAGTAACGCATGGAAGAACATTAAGCTTGACCATTCTTCCTACAGGATACCATGTGCCAACTGAGGTTTCTCTGGGTTGTGTAGCAACTTGTCTTGGTAGTGGGGTGCTCTTGAGTCTCATGAGGAAGTCTGAGTAAAGGAACTGATGAAGAAAAAAAAGTGGGTGAAGATTTATATTTCTTGTTCTCCCGTTTGAGCGTTAATCAAGCAGCCATTCTGTTCATTTTCATTTCTTTTGAGTTCTCAGTCAAACATTGAAGATACATGGTGATTGAAAGTTTCTCTAATTATTCACTGGTTAGAGGCCTTGTTCCATGATTACATCATTAACCAAGTAACCTGTGAACTTATTGCTGTAGTAGATGGGATTTTTGCATTTTAGTTATTAGGGAGCTATGTAATTTTCTCATAGAGTTCAGGGAGGAAGAAGGATATAAGAGCATCTGTGCAATTGTGAAAATTTGTAACACAGGAGCTTAATTACCTGTAGATAAATTATAGTGTACAATGTCTTAGGAAATTGAAAATTATCTTTTGCATTTGTTTGGGATTGTTTGCTGTATTTATGCACCTTACTCAAAATAAGTGTGAATGCTGCTTATAAATGCTATTTATGTTAAAGCAATTGGGATTTCCATTTTTTATCTATCTTTTCCTTGCTATGAAGATGTCAAGCTCAATCTTACGTGACCCCAAATGTTGCATGCCATTGTTGTAGGATCCGGGAGAAATTGATTTAGCACTCACTTTAGGTGATACTGTCGCATCGTCTTGTTCTAAGTTCTAACCAGTTCGCCTACATCTAGAGGACGGGGCTGATGTCCATTGGATCTGGCCATTCTCACTGTTGGATGGTGTATCAGGTGAGAATGTCTATGCCAAATATTGTTAACTGTTTATATTATTATTTAATAATTTTCTCACACTGTGTTTTAGGAAAGAATTTCCTTAACTATCTAATTTTGCTTGGGTTTCGCAGTAAAATTTCGTATAACATTGTACATGTAAATTTTGTTTTAATGGAAGAATGATGTGGTAAATTGAACTATTGGATCACTAAGGGATAGTGTGTGCAAGTCGTGTCAAATTTCAGCCTAAAAAATTCAATGATTTATCCTCCATCTAATGACATCCTCCTGTGTATGTCTATGTATCACCATTATTGACATTTTTGATTCGCACTTGTGAAATGCTATTTTCTTATATTATAATTTATTTGTATTTAGTATAATTTTGTTGTTCTCTGATTCGCACTTGTGTTGGTTTAGCGACTATATATCCACCACATTTTGGGGATTAAATTGTATTTTCTACTGTTCACTTGTAGTGCCTCTTGCTTATTTAATTCAATTTTCGTTTGCAGAGAGCATTTAGGATACACCCAACAATGTCAAAGGATAAAAGGAGCAAATTCAGAGACTCCAATGGTGAAGTGATCAACAATTAAACAATTCAGGGAGCCGGATAGACGCCAACTCAGGTTGCCATATAGACACCGGGCAACAAAGAAGAAAGATAACAAGAAACAACAATGAATTTTTGAAATGTACATTTAAATGTTTATATAATTTTGACATTGTATTATACTTTTTAAAAGTTAAATGAAAAGCAATGATTTTTTGTACATCAATTTGTAATGATAATTGATTTTTCATATGAATAAATGTATTGGTGTAATTACAGATATAAAAATATTATTTATAAAAAAATTTAATTAAACTTTTTGGCGACGGTCTTTATTTATGTCGCTAATAACAGTTAGTACGTTTTAATGTCCTTACAGATATTTTTAGTGACGGTCCTACAACGGTGGCTAATACTATTAGGCGACGGCAAAATTATTTCCGTCATTAAAACCAAATATTAAGCTACGGTATATTTCCGTAGTTAAAGATTAAAATTTGGCTACGGTAATACATAAACCGTAGCTAAAAAATTTATGTTAGGCGACGGTAATACATAAACCGTAGCTAAAAAGTTTATTTTAGGCGACTGCAGACAATATACCGTTCCTAAAGCTTTTCCCAGACGCCACGAATTTTTCGTGGCTAAATGTTAGCCACGGCATTTATAGCAACAGTATAGAGACGGTTATTGTTTCCGTCACTGTTTCTTTTAGCTACGGAAATGCATCTTTAGCCACGGTAATATACCGTCGCTAAAAATAAGAATTGTTGTAGTTACATACAAAGAGTTCCGTGGATGTCTTATCTTTCCTGTGCAAGAAGGGATCTTTTGCCCTCCATTGCAAGAGACTTCCGACCATGAGATCCGGGAATATTTTGGTTGGACCAAGAAGGAGGCTCTACCAATCATCAAGCTTGGCAAAATTACTATCTCAGCCATGGTTACCAAGTATGCCCACCAACAGACTTGCTTACATTTGGGTCGTGAGTATCGAAGGAAGGCCTTTTATTTTTGTATGATCGCAAGGTACTTGTTGAACACGCATGAACGCCTTTACTCTCTAATCATCATTGATGTCATTAAACATCTCCAAAAAGGTCTTGATATCATACCAACAATCCTGGCCGAGACATTAAAAGGTTTAGATAGCTGGGCCAAGAAGGGTGGTCGTCTTCATACGGATACTCTCAATGGCTACCCTTATCTGTTACACATCTGGTTGGCTGAGAAACTAAGTTTGTTTGCGCCTTTAGAGGTTTCGAACTTCGGCCCGTCCATTATATGAAAAGAGCCAAGAATTCAGATTTTTACAAGGAACATAACTGGCCTGAGCGATTGAGAGCCTAGAAGGTCAACGATATCACATGGAGGAGCAAGTGGATGTCAACCCCATGTCCAGTGTTGAGAACCCAAGGAAATTCATGTGTACAAATTATGGGTCTGACTCACTCATCCTTCTATGTACCATCCCTATTGTATCATCAGTTGAATAGGTTGCCAAGTGTGGTCAGTGATATTACAGATGTCTCCCCTCCTAAGGAATTAACCAAAGATTTTGTTTGGAGCATTGCAGATGCGTGGCATTATTGGGATCGTCTAGCCCCCACCCTAACGACCACATCAGCATCTACTGAAGAGATTGCCAGCAGCTCGGGTCCTTAGTTAGATCTACCATGGACCCATCCATATTTGGCTATTCTATCATGGGTTTTGGGAACCTAAAATGTTTGAAAAGAAATGTGACTGTTTTATCAATACCTTTTGCTGAGGGTTTAGTTTATTTTCTAGATGATAATTTTAACTGGGTTCTTGACTTATTAACAATGATTTTAAAGTTCAACAATATCAGATTTTTAAGTCTTGAAGTGCCTTGAATCTTTGTGATTGTGCTGTCATGAGTGCACGCCCTAACTTGAGTTGGTTATCTGAATTTTATGGTCTACGGACATCACTTCCTTGGGGCACCTTGGTAGGTGATTCCATTTCATTGTCATCGGAAAACTTAGTCAAGTGTTCCGATTGTGTTTGTCAGATACCTTGAGGGGTGATTTTGATTTCTATTTACCGTCGGAGTACTTAGTCAAGTGTTCTGATTGTGTTTGTCAGTTACCTTGAGGGTTGATTCTGATTTCTATTTACCGTCGGAGTACTTAGTCAAGTGTTCCGATTGTGTTTGTCAGATACCTTGAGGGGGTCATTCTTAGTTTTATTTACCGTCGGAGTTCTTAGTCAAGTGTTCCGATTGTGTTTCTCAGATACCTTGAGGGGGTGATTCTGATTTCTATTTACCGTTGGGACACTTAGTCAAGTGCTCCGATTGTGTTTGTCAGATACCTTGAGGGGTGATTCTGATTTCTATTTACCTTCGGGACACTTAGTCAAGTGCTCTGATTGTGTTCGTCAGACACCTTGGCGGGTGATCTGGTCGTTTTTTCTCGAACACCTTGGCGGGTGATTTAAGCTTGTCAAAATGTCTAGTTAGATGTTTTGATTCCTATCAGAATGCTTAGTCAAGCGCTCTGATCTGATCTCTCTCTCGTCAGTGCCTCGTCAGGTATGCTGATTCCTTAACGGAACATCTAGTTAGAATGTTCTGTTTCTCATCGGAATGCTTAGTCAAGCAGTCCAATTTTGCTCCTTTCTTCGTCGGAATGTTTAGTCAAGTGCTACGATTAGATTCATTTTTCCTCGTCAGCGCCTAGTCAGGTATGCTGATTCCTTGACGGAACATCTAGTCAGAATGTTCTGTTTCTCGTCGGAATGCTTAGTCAAGCACTCTGATTTTGCACTTTTTCATCAGAACACTTAGTTAGACGCTCCGATTAAATTCTTTTTTCCTTGTCAGTGCCTAGCCAGGTACGCTGATTCTTCTGACGGAACATCTAGTCAGAATGTTCTGTTTCCCCATCTTTTCGTTTTGTGCAATTGTCCCTGGACCAAAATGCGGTCTTTTCTTTTCTTCGCCCTCATTCACTTTGAATTTTGGTCAAAGAGGGGCATTCTGTAAGACCCCCATTTTGGCCTATTTCTTATCAAGGGCATTTTTGTCATTTTAGGTCATGTTAGAATTTCCCTATCATTTTAGGTTATTATGAAAAAAAATGGAAGAATCATTAAGAACAGAAAAATCTAAAAATGCAAAAAAAGGAAAAAATGGTTGATTTAGTTTGGGCTTAGGGTTAGGCTTGTGTTTAGGATATAGGACAATAGGCTTTGGCTGGATTTAGATTAAATGTCAATAGGTTTTAGTTTAGTGGGCTTAGGTTTATGATTGTTTTTGTTTTCTAAAATGGGCTTGGGTTCTTAGCCTTGGGTTTTAGGATGTGATTTTGAATTGGGTTTAGAACTAAGGTCAATAGGTTTAGTTTAATGGGTTAGGTTATGGTTGGGCTTGGGTCAATGAGATGGAGGAAGGAGAGAATTTGAGGGGGCAATTTGAGGAAATTAGTTTTTTTTTCTTGGTGGGTGTACAACTCACCGAAAAACCCTAAATCAAAGGGTTTTTGGGATGAATTTGAAGAGAGGGTTTTAGATGGACGGTTGAGAAAAAAAGGAGGAAAGCTTGGAGAAGAAATAGGGAAAAGAGTGAGAGAAAAATCAGATTGAAGAAAGAGAGAAAGGAGATGTGAGAGAGCATCGTAGAAAAAGAGGGGGTTTAGGCGAGAATCGATTGCGGCCATGGAGAGAAACATGGTGGCTAGGGCTGCGGGAAAAGGAACTATGGCAGCTGCAAGAATGCGAGAAACCAAGGAGGAGAGCTATGGGGTTTACTCCATGTACCGTGAGAAGAATGAGAGAAACCAGAGGGTTTTTTCATTTCGGTAAAGGGGGTTGGATTCGTGAGAGAGTGTAAAGGGAGAGGAATTGAGGAAACAAGAGTGGGAGAAATTATGAGGAGACGAGGTCGTGGCTTTCGGATTTAGCTCTCGGGTGAAATCATAAATCATTGATCTCATTCTGCTACAAAAACCTTGGCTTCAAACGATTATTGCTTAGAGGAAAGAAGACTGCAATAAATCTCTATTAATTCTGGTGGTTCATCATTCGGGTACATTTTCTGGTTCATCGTGCGGTTTTCTTTGTTGTTCACTTATAGATTTAATATATTTTTTCTTGGTGATTTGCTTCTGTTAACTTGTTTTGCATGTTCTTTTTTATTTCAGTTCATCTCAGATTCATTTGTTTAACCGAACCTTCATCTTTCCTTTTATTCTGTTTGTTCATATCAGTTTTTAGTCCACATTCTGCTCTATCAAAGCCCTAGATTTCTGTTTCTGAATTTGAATAAATGGTTCTTTTGATTGCATTTTTTCCATTATGCGCATCACATGGCATGTTCTCTGGTCTTGGATACCTGAATTACGGTTATGTGAGTGTGAAGCTGAATAAAATCAACGTAATGCAACCCTATGATGTGACTCACTTTTGCCTCTCAATCTGAGCTTGAATGGCTTGATTAGTTGTTGTTTATATCAGAAGGTCCCTTTTCATGGAATAGCTAGGCTTTTCTTGTGGAAACCTATTCTTTTAGCAACCTATTAAGTTTTATTTTGAGTTATTTTCCTTGGCATTGGCATCTCTGCGAGGTCGCCCCATGCTATTGAAACTGCTAGATGAGGCATATGCTATGTGGTTAGGTGGGGGTTTGTTTTGATCCTATTTCCTGTTTAGAGTTCAGTTCTGGGAGGTTTGATTCATTGGGGAAGAAATTCAGATGGAATGGAGATTGGTTTTATGACGTCAGTTAAGGTAGCCCCTAGAGAGAATACCATTCCAAGATAGGAATTCAGTTGAGTTTGGTTCAGGTTGCAATGATTTATTCTCGAAATCTGGTTCATTAGTTTCTCTCTATACTAAACTAGCTGGACTGAAGTGGCTTATTTCTTATATCCGATTCTGATTTGGTTTTGATACTGAATTATGATCAAGTCTAGTTTGATTCCATTTGGTTTCAATGTCAAAATCTGTTTGAGTTTGAGTCAGTTTTTGTAGTCAAATATAATTGTTTGGTTTGGTTTGGTTTATTATTTTGGTTAAGGTTGGTCTGGTTTGTTTTGTTTCATCTCAATGCTCAAAACCAACTCGATCCAATGCTTGAACCAGTCCTTGTTTGGACCAATCCATATTTGAATCTGCCCTGAGATAGTGCTTGGATTTGTTTAATTTTGATGTTCTATCTAATCTCATTTTTGAATGGTATAAATCAGGTTTGGGTTGAATTGGTATATTTTGTGGTCAAACCGGTTGGTCTGAGTCAGTTTGTTTTGACAAGTTAAATCTGATTTGGTCCGATGTGTTCATTAAAACAGATTTTTATGTTTAAAGTTGGGATCATTCCAAATTTTTAACGTGTTTGATGTTAGATTCGGTTCAACCCTGTGTTATGGTTTCGGTCCAAGTTATTGGGCTAATTTGGTATTCATGCTTGGGTTTGAATTATTTAACATATGCTTGGATTCATGCTCAGTACAGTGTATTTATTGCTTATCATGTTGCTGTCCATAATGCATGTTTGATTGTTATTCTGCTCGATGAATATCTAAATCATATGCTTAGTCCAATGTATGAGTTCCCTCCCCCAGCATTGTGGAATATTTAGGGCAACTCCAATGAGTCCATTTTCTCTGGGATTCTCGAATCCCATGCTAACTAGTGTGGGCCCTGCCTAGGTCGTGGGCTCGCTCGACCATTAAGATTGATCCCATGTTTTCCCCCTTTACAAAGAAAAATACAAAAAAAAAGAAAGAAAAGAAAATACAAAAAAAATGTGTCATGTTTGCATGTTTCCAAACGAAGGTTGGGATCAGTTTGATCTCCAACCTAGTCATCGTTCATTTATGGCCTGAGGGCATTTCGTCTCCCATGTTTGGGAGTTGGTCTGTGGACCAGTCACTTTCAGAATGTTAGTTTACCCTTGTCGAGTGCGGGGAGCTGAGGTCCGAGTACCTCTTGAGTGATGGCTTGCCGAGTGCAAGGAGTTAAGGTCCGAGCACCTCTTGAGTAATGCCATGTGGGGTCCAATAGCCCGTTAACTATTGAGAACTACATTTGACCTGATTCTCTAAAGATATACGTAGGCAGCGGGAAGTGGAGAGAACTCTGAGTAGTTCACCCTTCGCACACGGTCACACGTGCTTCCTTTGTCAAGGGAGCACCTCACACATAACCACAACTCCGCATGAACTACGTTTGGCCTGATTCCTACCGCACAGGGATACGTAGACAGCTTGATCTCGAGCTCGGTCATCTATTATCTGTTGTATTTTCTATGTTATTCATTCTTTTAATTCATTATTTGTTTATTCATGATTATTTCATTTTTTTATTATCCATTCATTTGATCATTGATTCATTTATTGTCTGTTGACTTGTATTTTATTTTTCAAATCTATATAGCGGCACCTTAAGTTAGAACAACTTAGAAACTTGGTTTAGGGTTCCCCATTTGCCTAGTTAGGCTAAATTGAATGACCTGAACATACATAAGTTTCAAAAATATAGGAAAGGATAGGACAGAAGGAGACCGGTCCATTGACTGGGCGAGTTGGGTGCCTAACACCTTCCCAACTCGTAACTTGATGCTTACCCTTCTCTGGTAAGATTAGAAACCAATCCATTGAGCATGAGTCATTAGCGTCTTTCCAAGTGAGAGACCATTTATAGGTCCTAGACCTCATCTAGGTGGCGACTCCATATTTTACACCATCCATTGGCGTGGATGGACAAGGTAACAAGGCGAGATCCTATTTTGATTTCATGAAGGATCATATGATAATCCGTTGTCTTTACAGTGTGGTCGCAGTTTTTGACTGTGTGGTCGACGTGTTCTGCGACCACACGAACTAAGATAGGCTCCGTGATAAGGAAACCTTCCTAATCCAAAGGGGGTTCTTTCCTAATCTAAGTAGGACTCTATATGGAGGGTTTTCCTCTATATATAGGACGTCCCTTAGCCTCTTTCATCCTTTTATAACTCAAACTGAAAGAGAGAGAAAGAGAAGAGGAGGAAGAGAAGGAGAATTGAAGAGGAAGACTAGGAGAAGGAAATTCAGAGAGAACTCTGAATCTTCAACAAGTATAAGGTATGAAATCATCCCCTCCCCCCACATCTGTTGAATACTTAGAATAGATCATGGAGGAGATAGTAATTTAAAGTGAGACCCCAATCATCAAACCATGGATAAATTCTAAGAGAACCATGGAGGGAATTTATTAGGATGATGGATTGTGTAAATATGACTTTTATGCCATAAAACAATCATAGGAAGGATCATGATGATAAGCCAAGGAATCAAAACATGAAGGAATTGAGTTGGGAGTGAAAAATCGACCATCACATGTGTGGTCGCATGTGTGGTCGCATGATATGCGACCACACGAGACACACATAATTGACCACACACCCTCAAAAAGTTCCAGGGAGGGTGTGGTCACATGTGTGGTCACAGTATATGCGACCACACGAGACCCACATAACCGACCACATGCCCTCGGGGAAAATTCAGGGAGGGTGTGGTCGCAAGTATGGTCGCATGATATGCGACCACACCTTGCGACCACACACCCTGTGGTAGCAGAAACTGAGACCACAGGTGCAGCCGCACCTGTGACCACTCAGCTTCTGAAAGTCTGAATTAATGAAAATAATTTTAATTTAAAATCTATAAATTTGTTAGGTTTCCAAGTGGTCCAAAAGTTATTTACAAAGCTTGAGCGAGGATAACCATCGACCAAAGGTGAGGGAACAAGACCTAAATTATTTTGTTGTTAATAAACTGTTTTACTTATTGAGTCCAATGCCATGAATGATTCCATGCTTATATGCTTGTAATGTGCATTTCACATGTCATCCAATATTCCTGTTATTACTGTTCATGCATATTTTGTATATTTATAACATGATGATGATGATGATATTAGGAATAGGCATGTGAATGTATATGTGTAGTTAGTATGCTTGATGCGAGTGGAGCATCAGGGGAAGGACGTGACATTGTGGTTCATCCTGGTCACCAGACTCTAGCTTTATCTCTACTCAAGTCTTGCCCACTAACATCATCGTATCGCCATTACCTTAGCAGAACTATTACGTCGTAGGGCATCAGGGGAGGTGGTCTCGGACCGTGTAGCCTCTGACTCTACCGTGGGCCTTAGCTCTATCTCTATGGGCGTATTAAGGGATGCTGGGGTGAGGCCTTGGATACACTGTTTGGCATTAGGATTGGTTAGTTGTGAGCCTAGTTTGCAAGCCCTCGCCAATAGGGGCTTACATGTTGGTATGGGTAGGGCATCAGGGGAAGTGTTATGCGGTGTTTGATTCGGGTACTTTAGCTCTATCTCTATTCCATGATGGGTGCATGTGGGATGGCAATGATGTTTGATCCATTGGGCAGCTTCACACACTCGTGTATAGAGATGCGGAGGCCACCAATCCTTTCTATTGTACATTGCAAACTTATAAACCAGACCAAATATATGAATTGAATGCATGAATATGTTTGTTGCATAGTTTTGTTTGCTCACTGAGCCATGATGTGTGCTCACCCTTTCGATGTCGAATATTTTAGTTGATGATGCAGGTCCTACTGTGGAAGATTATATAAATGCACCAATGTACGGGCATGTTGCTGCTATGGATGTGGAAGCTATGGTGGAGTCGCATGATTCGTTGTGAGAGTGCAACTCATGTGTTTTTTATTAGATTTAATTGTTGGTTTATCGGAACATGTAATTGATTTATTTATTTTATTTTATTTTATGTCTTTAGTCATTTGGAGATAATTGGATAATTAATTATGTTATCACTGTTAGATACTCAGTTTATTTATATTAAAGACTTCCACTATTGTTTATTTACTCTGATTATGGTTGTGGTTGTATCTGGTTTAATCAAATAGACACGGCCTATACGAGATCCTGGTTGAACCGTTGGTTCATAGACAGTTCATCACACCATTCTGGTTGGTTCAGAATTGGGGTGTGACAACTTGGTATCAGAGCTCTCAGGCTCTATCTATCAAACCTGTATACTTTCACAAGAGTTCGTGAACTGAGTTAGGATAAAATTTAAAAGCTTTAACAAGAACACACCATAAGCACCTGTGTTGTATGAGACAATAAACTAAGAAAGAGAATAATGCACATATGTAAATAAGAAACAAGTTCTATGTATTTATCAAATGAGAATAAAACTAACATATATCTGAATCAGAGTACGATCCACAATCCGAACAGTTACTCTTTAGTATAAAGTAAAAGAAATAAAAACATCATGGAGCTGGAGGTGCTGGAGGAGGAGGTGCCTCACGATCTCGATCATAATCCTCAACATATACCTTCGTAAGCCAGGCTATCTGAGTCTAGGTCACCTGGAGACTAGTTGCCAGATCCGCCACCCGCTGATTAGTAGCACACTGGGCCTCCCGAATCTCACGCAGCAGCTCCATCACGTCATCTGGTGGTGGGTGCGAAGGACCAGCTGAGTGGGAAGGAACCCGAGAAGGGCCAGCTCTAGTGGAATGCAGTGGTGATGCAAGAGGTATGGCATCCACGTCCATGAACATCCTATCATCATCCTCCTCAGCATTGCCCTCGTGGACCTTTGCTGTTGCTGCTGCTGCTGCCTCCTCCGCCTCTGCTATATCTACTTGAGTATGGGGACGCACCATAGCGTTTCTCTCCTTGTCACTGACCTGAGCATATCGCATCCCCATCCTGCAGATGGCCTCCCAGTCAAGGTCAGACGAAAAAGTGTCCTCATGAATCCTCTCATCAACCAAGTCGACCTGCAGGCGAGTGAGCAGAGTGGTGATCAAACGCCCATAGGGTAGTTACCCACCGGTCCAGGCATCGTGGCACTATGCATAGTCCTGATAATGATATAAGGAAGGCAGACAGATTGCCTAGTGTAGATGCAGTACAGGAAGTACTGGGTCAACTGTGAAACCTTCTCATAGTGTCCACTCTGAGGAATCAAGTTGTGCTAAATAATCTTGCAATACACTCGGGGTTCCGACTGTAGGTTGATTGCCTTCATCTGCCAGTGATCATCCCTAAGAATCTGGCTGTCAATCTCTGCACACATTCTTATTGATAGGAACTGGGGTTCCTTGGGTGCATAGTATACTAACGGACCATCATTTGAGATACCCAGGAGATCAACCAACTCCTTGCAGTTAAAGGAGATCTCCATCCCTTGAACAAAACTAGTGATCCTGAGCTCTTTACCCCTATCTATGTCCTCTGAGACACCCTCCAGATGTAAATTACCGTAAAACTGTTTTACCAACTCAGGACAGGTGCAACCCTCATATAAGATCACAGGAAGCCAGCCCATATCACCGAATGCGCCCTCCACATCAAATAGGGCTAAGTTGGTCAAGTTGACACAACGACCCCCTTTCACCTTCTTACGCTCATACCGGGCATACCGTGCCTCTGCTTCAATAGATCGAAAGCAACGGGGATCATGAACTCTGGGGACTTTAGTGCAAGCCATGATATTTGCAAAGACATAGACCCACAAGCAATACATTAGATATACTGAAAATTTAAAATTTCGGTATTATGATGGCATGATTTGGCCAAAAGCCTCACTTTTCACCCAAACAGTTGGGCAGGAGGACTTACATAGGTCCCAAACCATCCTGCAAAGCTCATACAATCAAAAATTTAAACTAGGTAGGTTGAATTTGAAGAAATTTTGACAATTGGGAAAAACCCCAAAATTTAGGTCAAAAGTGAGAATTTTCAAGTTTCTAATAAACTAACCGATGAAACTCAAATTTTCTTGAGGGCTTTCATCCAGTGGGTGGCCAGTAACAAAAGCCCCTAATAAAAATCAATTTTTTAATTTTTACGGTCAGAAAAATAGTAATTTGAAGAAAACCCAATAGATGGAGAAAAACCTAGCTATGAAAGCTTAAAAAAGAGAGTAGGGAACATACCTGAAAGAACAGAACATAAGACGTAGGTCGATGAAAGAATCACCAAACTTGTGCGGTCGACACTGTAGCAACTCAGTGGAGGCGAGTTGAGTTGAAGACAAAAGAGAAGAATGGAGAATGACTCCAAAAATTAGGTTAAAAATCTGATTTGGGGTCGTGTGGTCGCAAAATTTGACCAAAACTGCGACCACACGATCGACCACAGGCTCTACGTGAGTTGCCAGGGTTTGTGTGGTTGCAACCTGTGGTTGCATATAGTGCGACCACACTATCGACCATAGGCTCTCGGTGAGCTGACAGGGTTTGTGTGGTCGCGTACCCTGTGATCGCATATACTGTGACCCCACCATCGACCACACGATGAAAAATACTCTGTTTTGACTGAATGACTTTAAAGATTGAAATTTTACCTTGTTTATTTGGATTTCGACATGAGAATGATGTATATTATGATTGCCTCATATGTTCTTTGACTTTCAGACACTACCACCGCCGGAAACAGGAAATGGTTGGACGAAGAATAACCAGGAGAGGACGTAACCCAATTCCACCACCACCACCTGTGGAGGAAAATGGCCATGAAAACCCTGAGGAATCGAAGAATCAAAATGTGATACGGCCAGGAGTCAACGACCAGGCTAACCCTACAAACTTGCCAGCCCACCTACAGATTTGGCTACTGCGGTGATGAATCTAGCACAATAGTTGCAGCAAATACAGCAAGTGCAAGCCAACATGCAAGCTACTATGAGAATGGATTTCCCAGCTGCAAACACTACGCCTTTACCGGCGGGACAGGCTAGTGCCGTACGAGGGGGTAGCAACACCGTGCCCCAAGCATCGACTAT
Organism: Protea cynaroides; assembly: GCA_028583415.1. Lineage (NCBI taxonomy): Eukaryota > Viridiplantae > Streptophyta > Magnoliopsida > Proteales > Proteaceae > Protea > Protea cynaroides. Next base: position 68,044 of record JAMYWD010001349.1, read on the forward strand.
GAATAACATGGTACCTCAAGCACCTCAAACGCCATTTGTACAAGCTCAAGTACGAAACCCTGAAGTAGCTCAAGGGATATACAACCAAGGAAATTTCCAGTATCAACCGCCTATATATGGAGCATATGCTCAGTATCAGTTGGACCATTCTCGACCGATCGAGTATTTCCTGAAGATGAAGCCTAAGGAATTTAATGGTAAGCCAACGGATCCTTTGTGGCCAGCTCACTGGATCGACGAGATAGGAAGAAACTTCATGATTATGACTGTAAATGAAGAGGAAAAAATGTAGGATATTCTAAT